>APFE031236548.1:557-36755 GCA_000404065.3 Pinus taeda | reverse complement strand
CATAACCTCCCTATGCTTCAAGATTCTTACTATCACTCCAGACAAGCATAATCACAACTAGCATTCCTCCAGAACTCCTAGAACTAGCTTTGAACTAGAACTAGCTTGTCTAATGCATGAGGACAGACTTTTATAAATGGAGAAGGGAGGAAGATTCAATGCACCAAGATGCCCATTGTGGATCGACATTATCTCCAAAAAGCTATTGAGGATAGATGTCAAGGATAGATGATGACTCTCGACCTCTATCAGATGGATTTTTCCCTCAAAAGACTTCATGATCTGAAAGGAAAAAACATATGGGTGCGCGTTTGCCAAAAATCATTACCAAACTTAGTTGGCGCGAGTGTTGTTCTAGGACAGAGCGCCAATGGGCGCGCCCTTTTTTGAAGATCTCAGTGATTGGCGCAGATAAGACACTGTGTACCTGCGCCAATGGAAAAAGGGCACTTTTCAGGGATAATTTGCAGAAGGTGTCTTCAGGGAACATGAAGTACATACTCAGGGGAACATAATGCAAATTTTTTTAGGCTATGTCACTGCTCACAGGTCCCGGAATGTATCCTCCAATGTACGAAAACAGGGGTAACAGGGACGGTGACCAATGGTGACAAATTACTGTGTAACACAAGGTAGAGTGAGATCTTCAAATTATTGAGGGAACTATGGTCACAAAGGAGTGTTAGGTGATACATATTCCAATATACACAAGGGTTCAACAATAGTACTTGACCCAATCTTTCATGGTGCTAACTAAGGAGGATCAACTATACCCTTAGTTGTACTACCCGACTACACAATTGTACATGCAAGTAAGCTCCCCGAGTGTTATTCTTAGTGTACTACAGCAATAAGAAGGTCAAAAAAATATCTAAGGTTAGGTTTTAGGTTACCATGAGGGGATTCTGATATACCCAAGGGTATATGGAAGTGTAGTCTGTGTGTGGCTCTATCTAATGTGCTACTACTCGAAGAGGTGCCCACAAGGGTTACAAGGGAGTCCAACAAGCGTGACTACCTCTTGTAGCTCTTGCATGCATGCCTCCGCAATTCAACAATCTTATGCACTCAATGACAAATCTCGTGGTTTAAAGATGTTGCAACACATCTCTAGCCTAAAAACAAATCCACAAAAAATGAAGGTACAAATTTTCCTTGGAAAGGACTCTATTAACACTTGTTATACTATTTATCTACGAGAAATCTAGAATGATGGAAATATGAAGAAATATATCCCAAAACCCAAAACTATCACATGAAATTAGACAAACTGCAATATATTTTATTATTTAGTAGCAGATTACAATATCCACTTGCCTTTTCGAGGAGGCAACCTCCAACAGAGCAGAGCTCAATTACAATAAGATTCGATGATCTTTTCCTTACTAACTTAGACTATTTATAGCTTAATGACATACAAAACCCTAACTACTAGTGGTCTATTGCATAACACAAGCTAACCACTTTAGTTATTAACTATGACCGATTTGCAACTAATTATGGTCCATTTTCTATAATGCGAGTCAACCACTTACAATTATTATTAATGCAGGTTTTATTGACCCTTTAACTAACTATGACTCTAACTCAACCCCTTGGGCTTATTACATAAATAGAGGGGTTAGGGATGGACCCTAACAGTTTATGAGCATTGAAAAGACCCTTGGTCACTCTCTTGCCACAAATTGCACACAGGGCCAATTTGGAGATATAATTACAGTAGAATCTTTGTAGAACTTGACATCAACAAATTCTTTCCTCACAAAATCATCCTAAAAGTAGGTGATTTCCACTAGATTGAGCTCCTAAACTATGATAACACTTATTTTTGTTGTCAACTCTGTCATCAAACATGACATCTACAAAAGTATTACACTCAAAATCCAGTAAAACCAAAAGGCGAAATCTAAGGTTTGGAAGCCATGCAACTCACCCGCTCTAGAGGAACAGGACTCCTCTTCTTCAAACTAGGAGGAGTGAAGTCAAATGATGAGTTGCTCTCCTCGAATGAGGCTTAGACTTCAAATATTCAAAACGCTTACGAGTAGAGTAACGAGAATCAAATTTCAACAAATCAAAAAGAAATGGACAATAATTGATGGGTCTGGCCCCCCTTGTCACACTTACCAACGTTAATAGAAGGATTATGAATGTATTTAATAATGGGCTGTTTGATTACATGTGATATTGGTTCATTTGACGTTGATTACAATGATTTAATAATTGGTCGGGTTCCACATTTATGTCTTGTACCCACACAAATGTTTATTGGAGAAGTGTCCACTCCTCGCAATTGTCACTCCCGCTTTGGTATGAGGTTCTCAAACCCTATCTCCCGATCATTTTTCTCATCGAGTTGTTGAGGTTTGAGGATTCTACAATATGGTTCTTCTATGCGGTTTTCTTTGTAAAATGTTATGCTACCTCTGGTATTCTGGCTCAAATCTTGACCTGGAAACTTGTCGGCTTCTCTGTCTAGTAATGAAATCTTGTTTGGCACTGGTTTTTCCGTTATTTGTTTCTCTGTCTGGTGCTTGTTCTCTTTGCCAAATTATGGATAATAGTTTGCTTGTTAGGTTTTGGAGCTTCTTTGTATACAAAATTGATATTAGTTATTTAGCTGGGCTATGCAACTCCTCTTGTCTTGAATTCTTCTATGCAACTGTTTGTTGAGTTCTCTGGTTACATTCCTCTATTTTGTGGATAGCTTGCGCTCTCAGGGTCTTCGGCTTTAGTTTCTTCTACAATGTCAAGGTAAGTTTTTGTTCCTTTCCATCAGTTCTTTCTCCTTTTCACACTATTCAACTGACGCACTTGCTCCTTCATGCACAGAGTGACCCTAGGTGACTGCAATGTAGGCGCCCTGTCTCTGTAAGGTAAATTCAAACACTTGTTTCATTGTTTTCTTTCAGTCTTTTCTTTCTCTGCCACAGAATACTCACAAACTGGTGTTGTTGTCTTTCATTGCAGGTATATTCGTTCAGGAGGGTTTTGACTTGGGCTCGTCAACGTGTTGGCTAGACACAGGTAGGGTCATTCCTTGTCATCTTGTAACTTGTTTCTTTCTTGTCGTTAGTTAGGGTTCAACAACCTATTGTGGAGACCTTTTTTTCTTTGACAATTCGGCCGTATGTAGTCAGGGTCTATTTGGCTTGCACTGTCTCAGTTACAGATAGTTGTTGTAGCTTGTTTCTCGGTCAAGGTTTCTAAGCCCGTCTACTATGACAAACTCATTTATATTTGTATGGCGTTATTCGCATGGACTATATATATTTGAACAAGGGTTTTATGACTGTATGTATTAGAATAGACGTTTTGTGCTTATTTTATAAATGAAACAGAGAGGGTTTATTCTTCAGAAGTACCTGTATGATTTGTCTGCCCTTACTGTTCGAAAATTCTTGTGTCTTGTCTCTACTTTTGATGCTCGAAGTATATATAAGTGTCCAGGATTCTTCTGCACTCTTTTGATTGACAAATTCAAGAACTGTATGCCCTCATTTCTGCAACGTACTCCTTAGTTATGTCTACAAGCTTGCTTTGATTTACTGGCCTACTTGAATCAATACAAATAGAAACATATATGCGTACATGCTTCTGGAATAAAAACTGAGAATGTGCTTTCACTGGTTCAGGCAATTTAAGGGGATGATAGATAGACAATTACAGGATATTAGAAATAGTTTGTGTGCTCAGAGATATTTGATTAGATTTATCTCTCTCTGAAAAAATTCAAACCTCTTACAATTACATTCTGTTCCTTTTCAATAATTGTTTGGAAATTGTTTTCTCCTAACTACTGTTGGTTACATTCTATTGGTTACATTTTTTTTAGTTCAAAAACTGTTTATTGTCCTACGTTACAATCTTGTAAAAGTTGACATGAAAATAAAAATAATTACTTGCAACAATTTAAATAATTAATCTGCTACTTTCCTAAATACTATCCTTTACTAAATTAAAACAACATAAAGAAAAACAACTATAGTGTTCACTTAGCAATTTCCTTCTCAGTCCTCTCAGAGACCAAACAGCCTTTTGTCATGATGACCTGTCAGCTAGATGCTCCTGCATCAGGCTCCTGGGGTAAGAAAAAGTCATGGCTCCGTTCCATGAGCTCCTCCACAAAATAACCTGCCTTTTGTATCAGCACCGTGTCAAGCCACGAACTGTCCTCGATTGGACGCTTCTTCAACTTGACAAGATATCAAGGATACTCCTTCCTACGAGTCGTCTTGGCCACTTGTGTGTTGGGAATCTTCTCGATCTCATGGGGTTGAGCCGAAGGCATGTGCCTCATCCAAGAACTGTCTCCAACTTGGGTGTCCCGTTCTGGCCATACCACACTATCATCTTCTGGGTTAGTAGTATATGGGAATAGGTTTGCCACGTTGAAAATAGGCGATATGCCTATATCTAGTGGTAGTTGTATCTCATAAGCGTTGGTTGAGAATTTATACAAAATCTTACAGGGACCAATTTTCTTGAATTTCAGCTTGTTATATGCACCCTTAGGAAACTGTTCTTTGCGTAAGTGTGCAAGGACTTCATGACCTACATTGAATTGGACTTCTCGTCGCTTTAGATTTGCCTGTTGTTTGAATTTTTGAATGTTGTCCTGCAACTTTGATTTCACCTATTCATGTAGTTCATTCATCACTTCAACAAAATCTTCCCCATCAGCGCTTCTCTTCTCCAACTTTCCCAGGTTTTGCAACTCATTTATTCCGCGAGGATGCATGCTGTACAGGATCTGAAATGGACTATGTCCAGTGCTGCGGTTCAGTGAATTGTTATAAGTGAATTTTGCCTGAGCGAGCGCACGATCCAATAACCATCAATTTTCCCCAATCAAGCTCCATAACAAGTTCCCTAAACTCCTGTTCACCACTTTTGTTTGCCTGTCAGTCTGCGGATGATATGTAGAGCTGAAGTTCAATTCTGTGTCCAACTTCTTACACAGGGTGCACCAAAAGTGTCCTGTGAATTTTATGTCCCTGTTAGAAATAATAGATCTGGGTAGGCTGTGTAATGTAACAATCTCCATGAAATACAAGTGAGCTACATGAGTGGCATCACTAGTTTTTCGACAAGCGATGAAATGCGCCATTTTCGAAAATGTGTCTACCACCATTATCACTGAGTCATAACCTCGCTGTGCTTTACGTAGTCCTAAGACAAAGTAAATGCTAACTAAGTCCTAGGGTCTACTTGGAACAAGCAGTGGTGTGTAAAGTTCGGTGTTTTGACTATGTCCCTTCTCCAATTGGTAGAATTTACACCTACTCACATATCAATGTACATCCCTCCGTATTCTTGACTAGTAATAAAAGTGTCCAAGCTGATCCAAAGTTTTGTCTATGCCGAAATGTCCGGCTAGACCTCCACTATGCTTCTCCCGTATAATATTTTCTCTCATCGAATAATCAAGAATACATAACTATCCCCTTCTAAATAGTAGCTCCTCCTACAAGTTGTAGTCCAACCATGGACTTTTGTTCCTTAGCACAGGATTTTGACAGGCTTCATAAGCCTCCATGAAATCTCTGTCAGTCTAATACAAGTCCTTCAAATGCTCGAAACCTAACACTTGTATTGTATTTTCCTGTAAGAGCAAGGCTCTTCTTCTCAATGCATCTGCCACCTTTTTGGCCTGCCCGCTGATCTGTTTCAACACAAAGGTGAAACTCTGCAAATACTCAACCGATTTGGCATGCTTGCAGTTCAATTTGTGCTATTTCATCACATATTGCAGTGCTAAATTATCAAAAAATAACACAAATTCATTCCCCAACAGGTAGTGTCTCCAATGCTTCAGAGCTTGCACGATAGCATAAAATTCCTTGTCATAGGAGGAATACTTTTGCCTACTTTCATTCAACTTCCCGCTGAAAAATGCAACAGGTTTGTCTTCTTGGCTCAGTACATCGCCGATATTTGTACCAATTGCATCGCAACAAACCTGGAAAATCTTATTAAAATATGGTAACCTTAAAATTGGCCTTTCTGTTTTTTTCCTCTTTAGGAGCTGAAAGCTTTCCTCTGCTGCCTTGGTCCAACAAAAAGGCTGACTGGTCTTTTTTATAGTGTCCAACATAGGCACATAGATCTCACTAAAATTTCTTATAAATTTGCAATAATAACTCACTAGCCCATGAAAACTACGTACCTCAAATAAGATTTTCGAAGATGGCCAGTTAATGATTGCTGCAATCTTTTCTGGGTCCATCTTCAACTCATTTTCTGCAATTACAAAGACCAGATAAATCAGTTCTCTTTGTACTAAAGTACATTTTTTCAAATTTACTAGCAGTTTATTCTGCTGCAATTTCTCTAGCACTCTTTGAACATGTTGAAGGTGCTCCTCTTTAGTCTTGTTGAAAATTAATATGGCATCAAGGTACACTATCACAAACTTGCCAATGAACTCTTTCAGCATTTCATTCATCAATCTCATAAAAGTACTAGGGGCATTAATCAAACTGAATGGTATGACCAACCACTCATACAACCCTTCATTAGTCTTGAAGGTTGTCTTCCACTCATCTCCTTCCCTGATATGGATCTGATGATAGCCACTCTTTAGATCAATCTTCATGAAGTATGTTGCCCCACTTAGGCAGTCCATCATATCGTCCATTCGTGGTAGCAGAAACTTGTACCTAATGGTGATTTTGTTGATGGCCTACGAATCCATGCGTATCCTCCATTCTCCTCCTTTCTTGGGAGTGATAATTGTTGGTACTGCACAAGGGCTCAAGATTTCCCTTATCAACCCTTTATCTAGCAACTCCTGCACTTGTTTCCTGATCTCCTCATTATATTTGGGGCTCATTCGATATGCTACCTTATTTGGTAGGCTTGCTCCAGGTATAAAGTCAATATGATGATTGATGGTTCTTTCGGGAGGTAACTTGTCCAGCAAATCATCGACTACAATGTCTCTAAATTCCTGTAGCATCTCTTGAATTTCTGCAGGCAAATCAGACATTTATGTGTGCAACAACACTGTCTTTCCCTCCTCACAACAACATAGTTCACTTCACTTTCCTCGATCTGTTTCACAAACTGTTTTCAACCTATTAACAATGTTTTCATCCTACTTGCTTCTGTTGTCTCCTCTTCCTTGATGGGTACAAGCGTATTCCTGATTCCATCTTTAGCAAACTTGTAGCAATTAATTTTCCCATCTTTAACAAACTTGTAGCAGTTCATACTACCATGGTCTTCCTAGCAGTATGTGACACACGTCCATTGGCATAATATCACAGATAAATTTTTCTTTGTACCTTCCAATGTGAAATTCAACCTCACACTGTTCATCAACCAACATTTGGTGGCCTTCCTTTAGCCACGACACCTTGTACGGGGTGGGGTGCTTAAGCTGCTTCAAACCTAACTTCTCCACCATCTCGGTGGCAACCAAATTATCTGTAATCCCACTGTCAATGATCAATTTGCAACACTTTCTGCGTAGTATCAAAATGAGGAATCTCAATGTAGAGGTGTATGATACATATCTAATAATATAACAATATCAAAATGAGAAATCTCAACATAGATAAAGGCGCATCAGGTAAAAAAAAAAACAAAATTTTGTATGAAATAGAAAAAATTCCAATAAAAATGGAAAAGAAATTTGAAAATAGAAAAAAAAACAAAACACAATAATAATAAAGATTATTTTTTTGTTTTTTGTTTTTGTATTTTTATTATTATTATTTCAGAAAGAGGAAATATTGTAACGAGGAATTTTACCATAGAGTTGTATAATAACAAATAAAGGAAAAAAGCACAATAACTATACATTTTACAAAATAGGAAACTTAAGATAAAAAATTTAAAAACTATAAAATTGAAATGAAAAATTATAATTTTTTTAATTGTTGAATTGTTGCTTCTGTCATCCATATTAAATTTAAGAGGAAAAAAATTATGGCATAAATCTAATGATAATAAGTTTGTGGACGTGTTTCGAATCAACTAGTGTGGTTCGACAAGTTGAAGAATGATCTTAGACCATCGTTACATATTAAATAGGGAGAGCAAATCTTCCAACTGCTAGGTTTGACTGAAAAATGGCTATATTAGACTGAACAGGACAAATGACTATAATTTATTTAGAAACGGCTAGATTTGACTATTCAAATTGCTTAATATAATAATATTATTATGTTTAAAAAAAAATCTTGTTTTAATCCTCATCATGTTTTATTTTAGTAAAAAATTAACCAAATTTGAGTCAAAAATAATAAATCTAGGGAATATGATAATGACTAAATTTGTTAACGTGTATTATTAGTTTTTGAATAATATTAATATTATATTATTATAATAGCATTATTCTTATTATTAATTTCTTGAGTAACTATTTAATATAAATTAGTTATTAAAACACTAATAGATCTAGGGATATTAGTATTTGTAAGGATTTAAATAAACTAATATTAATTATTATTATATTATTATTATTAATACAATAATGTTATAATAAATAATAATATTATTATTAATACAATAATGTTATAATAATAATATTATTATTAATGGTTTGGATAACTAATTTATATAAATATCTTAGTAAAGTTGTCTAATGGGAACATAAAATATCTTATACTAGATAATTTAATCCCTTTACACAACGATAAAAAGGACCATCTCCTAAATATAAGGAAAAGAAATTGAGGGAGATTAAAAAATCAAAGAACCATCTCCTTTAAAGAAGGTAGGTTAAAGGAGATGGTTCTTTGATTTTTTAATCTCCCTCGATTTCTTTTCCTTATATTTAGGAGAAGGTCCTTTTCATAACTGTCTAAAGGGGTTAAATTATTAGTATAAGATATTTTATGTTCCCATTAGACAACTTTACTAAGATATTTATGTTAATTAGTTACCCAAACCATTAATAATATTATTATTACTATAACATTATTATATTAATAATAAATAATTAATATTATTTTATTTTTAAATCCTTACAATTACTAATATCCCTAGATCTATTAATATAGAAATAATACTATAACTAATAATAATTAATATGATAATAATTAATACTATTCTAGTTAATATTAAATCCTTACACTCACTAACTTCCCTAGATCTATTAGTGTTTTAATAGTTAATTTATATTAAATAGTTACCCAAGTCATTAATAATAAGAATAATACTATTATAATAATATAATATTAATATCAATGTTGGTGTTAGCAAACATGAGATGGTTGAGCAACGGAGCAAGAACGTAGCAATATAGGGTTCTACCCAATCTCAACGATGGAGTTCTTCTCTGAGCACAACGCCCCTAAATCACCAGCCTTGCAACTCTTGATGGCCACACATGCCAGCTAATAGTTCAGCCTTAATGGCAACCCTAATGGGGGAGGACTCAGGGCCTCCCCCCACTGTCCAACCTACGTTTTTGGCCATGAACAGATCTGACAATGCCTCTACTTCGCAGACACAAATAGATCAACATAAACATGATATGCATAATGAACCATAGGGTAAAGAAACTATAACGCCGGATAAGCAGCAAAACGTTGTAGGTGATTATGAGATGCCCAAAGAAGCCTCTATGACCTGCAAACCTGTAGCTACAAAAAGACCAAAGATTAAATTTCCCAATGAGAGAATCAATACCCAAATCCAATATGTGAAAGATCATGCCCTTATCGGGAAATTTATTTGGTTTTGGCCAATAGAGAAAGCCTTACAGGGCTGGATAGTAGCCAAATGGAAACCAAAAGGACACATCAATCTGAAGGTAGGACCAAAGGGGTTTTTTACAGCGCTATTCAACTACATCAAAGATCGAAATAGGGTCATGAACAGCGGCCCTTATTTCTTCAACGTTGCTATGCTATATCTATGTGATTGCATTGAAAGATTCAATTTGAACAAAGAAGATATAAGCTCGGCACCAATTTGCATCCAGTTATATTCCCTGCTGCTGGAATATTAGGATGAGGAGTCCTTAAAAGAAATTGGAAATGGATTGGGAGAGTTTATAAAAGTTGCATAAGAAACAAAACTCAGAAGGTACCTTCCTATGCCCGCATCTGTCTCTGGAAAAAGCTCTTCCATATTCACTAAGTCTATTTCATGATGATTTTGATTGGATTCGGTCATAAAATTATGAGCATGTTCCATTCAGATGCAAAAAATGTCACACTCATGGACATCTATTCCGAGACTACCCGCTTAATTCCAAGCCCTCCTCCAATACTGCCTCCCAGCAAACTGATCAAGGCGGCTTTACTAAAGTGAACTCTAGGAAAAGGAATAATAAAAAGCCTACTTCTCAACCCAAAAATCCCCCCTGCCAGCAATTCTACTCCCTCCACTAGCAATAGCTTTGACATTCTTGCTCAACCTACCTCAGTGGTCTCTGAGCCCCCCATGCACTCCTATGAGATTCCCAAACAGCCCTCTATTAACCTCAATTCGGCTTCGTCTCCAGACCATATCCTCGAGCAAACCCAAGTCCTCCCATCCACCACTTCCTTTAAAGATTCACCTATAAACCTAATGGTATGGACATCGATACCCTCTTGATTGATCCCAAGCATGTAGCGAACATCATGGCTGAGAGAAGTGAACTCAAGTAGATGAATGAAGAGCCTGAAAGCATCGACCTTGGAGACTTGGATACTTTTAGCCTTGAGCAAGCATGCAAGCAAAAACAATTTGATAAGATCCTGGTAAGACAGCTAGAAAGTCTAGAGGTCATCCTATCCGGAGCACATCAACAATGATCTCTAGGAATTCAACCAAGAAATTAGTTGGATGGAAAGAACCTCTTCAAGGATACCAAGAAATGAGGGAGAAAGATAGATCTACAACGAACCATCCTCATCGAGGAAATGTTGGTAGAATATGGAAGATATTCTAAACTCACAAAGTACTAGAGGCCACTTCCCAACCCTGAACCATGAAACTCGCATGATGGAATTTAAGATTGCTAAATAGCCCTGGGAAATACAGAATGATAAAAAACTTGATACAACATGAGAAACCTCATATATTCTTTATGTAAGAAACGAAATGTAATAGTACTTTTCTCAGCACCATTCTCTTAAAACCATGGCCTGGTAGTCACTCAATGGCGGTGGATGCTATGGGAGCCTTGGGAGGATTAGCAATAGCATGGAATGCACAGGTCATTGCGCTCATAGACTTCCATGCGAAACATCACTTCATTCAAGCTAAATTCCATATCATAAGGACCAATGTGCACAGTCACCTCACTAATGTTTATTTCCCACATGCTGCTGCAGACAAAACCACAACTTTGGACACGCTCACACTGCTCAATGCCACTTGGGCCCATCCACTATGGATAAAGGGGGGTGACTTCAATATGATCACTAAATTAGATAAGAAACTAGGAGGTCGAATCAAAATGGACAATGAAAGTGAGTACTTCAAGGAGTTCATACAAAGCAATTGGCTAATCGATCTGCCCTTCAACAATGGAATCTATACCTGGAATAACAAAAGGTATGATCCTCATTAGATTGCTTCAAAGCTAGACAGATTTCTGATCTTAGATAATGCTATCCACCTGGGAGGACACCTCTCAGCCTTTATTCTGCCACTTGTAGGTTCGGACCATTGGCCCATTTCGCTTCAATGGCAAACACTGGGAAACTCCACTAGAAGACCCTTCTGCTTTGAACTTTTTTGGTTGACATATCCAAATTTCAAAGATCTAGTTCAGCATGCATGGAAATGTTTTCTCCCCCTGCAGGCTCCAAAATGTTTCAATTCCAGCAAAAGCTTAGGTTCCTAAAAGCGTAAATCAAACAGTGGAACCATGCTACCTTTGGAAACATTATTCAAGCACATAGAGCCCTTACTCAGGAAATGGAGAAACTCCAGCAAACCATCATAAAAGAAGGAAGGAATGAAGCCCTCTTCAAAGAAGAAAACAACCTTCAGACATAGATAACAAAATGAGAAAAACAAGAGGAAATCCTCTAGATACAGAAATCATGAATAAGATGGTTTAAAGAAGGCGAGAGGAATACAAAATTCTTCCATCGTATTGCCATCTAGAGGCGAATGCATAACAACATCACCCAAATTCACAGTCAGCAGGGAGACCGATTGGAAGATCATGGGGATATTGAAAAGTAACTCGTCAAGCACTTCAAAACAGTCGATCAAGAACGTGACATCAACAGACAACCAACCATTGAGAAGATCCTCCCACATATCCAAATGGTGATAACAATTGAACACAATCAATTTCTACTGCATCCGATCACCTTATAGGAGGTTGAATCAACTATAAAACAGCTTCAGAAAGGAAAAGGTCTTGGTCCAGACGGCTTTACCTCCATTTTCTTTCACAGATTCTAGGATACTATCAAAGAGGAGGTCTGTCAGGTAGTTGAAGATTCTAGAACACTCCATTGGGTGCTACACTCTCTAAATGCAACATTTATTACTCTCATCCCCAAGGGGGAACACTCTAATAATCCAGACAAATTCAGGCCTATAGCCCTTTGCAATGTCATCTATAAAATCATATCTAAAGTTATAGCTTCCTATTTGAATCCATCGGTTCCCCTTCTCATCTCGCCAGAACAATCAGGCTATGTCGAAGGAAGGCAAATCATAGATGTCATCATCCTCACCCATGAGATCATCTACTCTCTCAAGCACCACAAGAAAGCAGGTATGCTTCTAAAAGTCGACCTCTCAAAAGCTTTGAAGTTGAGTTGGGTGTACATTCAAAAGATGTTAGCTGCCTTTTGTTTCTCACATGTTTGGGTACGACGGATCATGATCTTAATCTCCTCAGCTTTCTTCTCCATTCTGGTTAACGAAATTCCTTCCACCCCATTTCAACCCTCAAGAGGCATTCGTCAAGGGGATCCCCTCTCTCCATTCCTCTTTGTTCGTATGGCTAAGGCGTTGGGCAAGACCATCAAACATGCCCTCCAGGAGTGCCAACTTCGAGGTATATCCCTTCTTAATTCCCCTACCATCACCCACCAACAATTTGTGGATGATAACATGTTATTTGAGCATCCCTTAGTCTAAGAAGCTCGAAAATTCAAATCCCTCCTTGACAACTTCTCAGCAGCTTCTGGAGCCAGTATCAACACTGTTAAATCCCAGAGCTTCTTTTTTCATACTCTTGCCATAACTCAAACCTCCATAGCCCACATTTTGTGATTCTCTATCGCCTCTCTCCCATCCAAGTATCTTGACGCTCCCTTAACTGACTATGCTTTTAAGCATTCCTCTTGGCAACTGCTCCTAGACAAACTCGAAACCCGTCTCACCTCCTGGACCTTTAGAGTCCTAAACATGGCAAGCTGACTAATCCTCATGAAAGTTATACTATAATTTGTGCCTCTTTATCTCTTCTCTGTATTACCAGTGCCTAAATGGGTTCTTAAAAAAATCAAAGATCTTCAAAGGAACTTTCTCTGGGGATTGGTGAGACATAATCACAAAAGGGAATTGGTCAAGTGGGCACCAGTCTGCCTCCAAAAAAAACTTGGGGGAATCGGCCTTCGGGACCCTAAACACAGTAACGCAGTCATTGGAGCAAGAATCTATTGGAAGTGACTTTCAGCTCCACACATGCCCTGGGCGATCCTATGGAAAGCTAAGTATGCCAACAATAGATCGAATGAAGACTTGATCAGGCTCACAAATATGGGTAAGGGCTCCCTAATTTGGAATGTGGCTAGAATGCACAGACGCATGATCCATCAACATAGCTTTTTGGAAATAAGAGATGGCAAAAATGCCCACTTTTGGATGGATTCATGGTGGCAAAGACCCAGACTCAACAACTTAATCTCACTTTCGCAAATAGAGGACGAGGAAGCTCATCATTGGAAAGCAGTCAACCAGTGTTGGATTCCCACCCTCAATCAGGGATGTAGACAATGGCACAAAGCAAAACACATCATTAGGCATGGTATAGAGATAATGTTCAAGGATTTGGACATAGAGCTAACCAATAGGAGAATCAGATTCTCTGACGAAAAGGATATCCTACATTGGTACTACACACCACGTGGAACCTTCACCACACAAGAGGCTTACAACTTGATGATTAATACTCAGACCAACAAGGACCCTCTCTGGGACAAACTGTGGTCTCCTAAAATCTGGCCCAAGATCTCCACATTTCTATGGCTGCTATGTCATAAAAGAATTCTTACCTGGGCCAGCTTAAGAATTTTTATTTTTTTTTATGGCCCCTCAAGATGCCCCAACTGCAAGCTACAAGAGGAAACTATATAGCATCTCATGGAATCCTATTATTTGGAAAACAAACCTTGGGAAAAAACAATTTTTAGATGTCAGAAAGATGGTAGAGTCAGGAAGAGACATCACCAAAACCATTCACCACTAGGCTAAAAACCCGTACAAAAGTCCCCTGCTTAACTCCTTATGGAGAATTGTCCCAGGCCTCCTCCTCTGGACAATTTGGAAGGAAAGGAATCAACGTATCTTCAAGAATCAAACCAACCCCATAGAGATCATATGGAACAATCTGTGGAACAACCTTCAGGAAACTCTAGCACTCCAAGCTTGGAGCGATAATGACTTTCCCACCGATCCGTAAGAATGACCTATATGGAGAAATTGGGAACTTAGGATCATCCAGACTCAAGAGCACACCAACATACCATCGATTCTAACCACTCTTCCAGTAAATGGTGCCTTCGTCTCCAATATTTACCCAGTTAAACTTTGATGCCACTTCTAAAGGTAATCCAGGTTAGGCTGAACATGGAGGAATCTTTAGGGATCACTATGGCAATCCTTTGCTACTTTTCCTAGGCACTTCAGGATGGGATACAAACTACTCACCTAAACTAGAAGGTGTTAACGCTCGAATCTGCCTCAAGCTGAGGAAGGCAAAACTCAAGGCAACATCAAAGCAAGCTCAGCCTCGTAGCTAGCCCTACGAGGATAGGAGAGGGCTCTCTTCGGGTCTATCTTGGTAAACAAGTTTTCAAAGGGGTTGAGATGACCGATAAGGAATACTGATTTTAGGCTAGTAAAGAGATAGGAAAGTTTGATTTAGATTTTCGAGTTTTTTGTTCGAGAAACGGGAAAACCAATTTTGGGTGCGGGGATTAAGGTCAGATATTTGCAGAGTTCGGGTTGGGGCGAGGTAGGCAGTAGTCTTGATGCCTTTGATCATGTGTATGGATGGATCAGAATGATAAGGAGCTGAAGAGGGCAAGGGAGAACATGGGTCCTCTCCAAACTGGTGAAAACATGAAAAACTAAACAAATTTAAAGGAAGAGCACTACTGTAAACAATGAATTCAACCTCATTTACTCATTCATTTAGTTTCAGAAGCATAAGAAGGAATGGCATACATTTAAACATGAATAAACTTACAATATCTGAGAGATAACACCATCAAGAACTGAAAGCCACAAGAATCCCAACAGGTGCTGCAAAATCTCTGATCTTTCCTTAGCCAAAATATGAAAAATATGTACAATAATGTGCGAAACTCTTCCCAAGAGTCCCACCCTTGCTACTGAATGAAAATTTACATATATAGATCAAGCTAACATCATTCCCTAACCTCTAGGGGTCGAGATCCTCCTTCTAGGAGCAATTTGAACAAATTCTAAACATGGAGCAAGAATCTAGATGACCAAATAACCTGCCTCTAAAAAGAAGGAAACTGATTCATTAGATTAATTTCTTACTAATTTGTGAATGATTCATCTAGAAGATGGTAGATAAGTGCCATGTTACCTTACATACATCAAATTACATCATGTTGCGTCAAAAATTACATCAAGGAGTGAAACTGGTGAAAACTAGCCGAATTCCTGAGCTGGAAGGTGAAAAATTGGCCAAAATCCTCTATGCGCAGCGCCCTGATCTCTATGAACAGTGCACATTTCCAGCTGACTTTGAGGTACTTCTCGACACCCAAATTGAGCTCACGATAGCTTGTTGGAAATCCCTGGATGTATACTTTCCAACCCAAGTGGCATTTTCCAATTTGGAGCTAATTTGCCCCCTCAAAACGGAATTCTCCCAGAGGTACTTCCTGTTATGGCAAAAGGTGACGGCAAGGTGGTCTTCATGATGTTTTTGGTCCTTTTGACCATTCAAATCTCGACGAAATGCTTCCGCAATAGCTGAGCATGTGTAATTCTTCATGACAAATCCAAAACTAAAAGCCATTTGTGATTTGGACTTCCCAATCTTATGGGTCACGCGCGGTGTGCTATGCGTTGAACCAAAAAACCTGTTTTGCAAGACAAAAATTTCAAAATGACAAAAATTTCTCCGAATTTGCTCAAATTTGGAGTGAAGACCCTCTATCATGTATTATGCCCCGCCAATGAAGCCTCGGCCAAAATTTGGAGTGGATTTGGTATGATCTGGTCGCATGAACAAAGTTTTCTTGGTGCTGTAACCCAATGCGCAGCGCACAACCCAACGCGCAGCGCACCTCTATATGCGCAGTGCCTTTGTTAATTTACACTAGCCAGTGAGGCCCAATGCGCAGTGCACCTGTATATGCGCAGTGCACAGACCCAACACGTAGTGCATTTTTTAAGAGGCTTTTGGAGGCCTTCACGGTGTCGAAATCGGGCAAAGGATAGTTCGTTTGAAAGGTCTCTGAGTCTTTCTTTCCCCTAAAACTAGAATTTTTCAATTTGGAGTTCATTTGCCTTGTCAAAAGGAAAATCTCCCAAGACCGGTCAAAAGTGCCAAATGAGGCTGCCTCAAGGCAGAGTGCTGTTGCAGTCAACTTTTGAATGCCTTCCTCAATTCTAAATTGAGCTCATGATAGCTCATTGGAAGTATCGTTTTTTCTAGTTATCCTTTGAATTATCAAGAAAGTTAGTTGGCCAACCAAGCTAGGAGAAAAAATTATTTTCCCAAGGTCACTTCAGAGGTGCATCAATTCCCCCGAGGCGATTGTATTTTTGACATTTATCCAAAACCATTATACCTGTGTAAAAAGTGAAGGAGGTTTTTCTTCCTTGGCCTGTTTTGGACAAAAAAATCTCTCAGTTTTCCAAATTCATCTTTGATTACTTAGAAACATCATTTGAGTAAAACCTATCCCGATGTGTGAAACAAGGGATTTTGTCGAAATGAAGCGAAATGACAGGGATAAGGGGCTTCTAAATTCTTGGGGAAATTTTTGGAAGTAGGGAGGGATGTTAGGAAGTAGGGGAAAGTGGAATCTCAGAGATTGAGTGAGGGGAAGGGATTCAAAAGGGCAAAACACAGGCCTAGCCTAGAAAATTGCCAAGTTGTGGCAAGAGACTAGGGTTTGTGAAACAATGAGGAATTTTGGGAATATCAGTGATGGGAAGTGTTTAATAAGGTACCTTAATGATTGGGGAAGGTGTATGAACATCAGGATACAAGTTTTTCTATTGATTTGACCATCCAAGAGAAATTACCTCCCAAACCCTAGGAGAGGGAAATGGACCTTAGCTAGGCACAACTGAAGCATGAACAAGCTGTAAAATGACCCAATGGAACTTGACATGATGATGACAACCCTCTGAATAATGGTACACTCAGCTGAATGGTGATATGGACTGACACTTGGACAATTCTGAAAAGAGTGAAAACAAACCATTTACCTAATGCCTAGTGACCAAATTTTGCTTGAAGACTTATTGAAATGACAAAATTTGACCTTGACACCTTAAAATCACTTTGTAAGAGCATTTTTTATCACTAAAAGAAGGCTGCAAAGGCTGAAACTAACATTGGATCCAATGGGGATGGTAGCTCCTTGGAGGTGCCAAGAACGACAGATCTTTGGGAGAGCAGACCAGTGCCTTAGCCATTGGGCGATGGAGTCATTATTTCAACAATTAACACAAAACTTTGACACATTTATTGACTGAAACATGGAATAAAACTTACTTAATTGTAAATATAAATGACGGAAAAACTGACTCGACAAACTGTACTAAAAAAAAAACTAAGACCTGAAACTTAAAACTCAAAGCTTGGTGGAAGCACCTGGCCACCTGTGTTTCCTTACAAGACAATATATCCTCAAACTATATCAAAATGCCAATGCAACCAATCAAGAAGATGGCTTCTTGACTGATTCTTCCTATCAGATCTTCTGGTCAATAGTACAAACCTATCACTGGGCATCCAAAAACATAGTTGACCATGGTCTCTTTTGTCACTGAACACTGCAATAAACACCTTCAGTGCTGGCTGCAACAAACTCGCCAGAGGATCTTGAAAAACATGAAGATTTACCTCCTGCTGAAAGAACAAGATGTCTTTTTCTCTTGCTTCTGATCTGTCTTCATCATGTACTTCAGTAACAATATGCTCTTGGGCTTCAAAAAACTCTGAACAGGTAGATGAGCAGATCTCCTCTTGTAAAAACATTTCAACACATGAAACATATGAAGAATCTGAAAGGTAATCCTGTATGTTTTGATCTTCTACCGTCTGAAAATATGATAGGTCATCTTCATATGATAGGACAACTGGATTTTCATTGCATTCATCAATCATGAGAAAAGAAACTTAAGCTGATTCTTGATACCAAACATGACATTTCTAGCATCTACCATAAATTCATCCAGAGGAGCTGTTTCACTTACTTGAATGAAGATCCCACCTTTCTTTTCATTAACTGACTAGATTACCTGTTTATGAAGGCCCTGTTCTGATGGCATGAGAACATTTGAAAAAACTCTGTCAGCAAAACCCTCCTTTTCAGGATTCAGTACAAGGTATGCTTGGTCATTACAGTCTGAATCCGGATGTAAAACAGCAGACTGGTCATTATCAAAATATGCAATTGAAACCTGAGTTCTCGGCATGTTGTCTTCTTCTGTGGGTAGATCTGGAATAACATTCTCCCTTTTGTCATTTTCAGCCATGTGGCCATCTTCAATCTGCTGATCTTGATTCTGCTACAAAATTTCCTGATCATCTTGATGGGTATCCTCTAGGTTCTCTTCATGTTGTTGAAATGGATTCTCATACAGAGCTTCCATGATTTCTCCGTCCATGAAATCATTATCACCATAAAAATTCTCTAGATCTTCAATGAAATTATGTACATGGCTACAACAGTTCTGAACTAAAATCAAGGATGGATATGATTCTTTATACTTGTCAAAGAACATGGTATGAAAATCCCTTAAACAATAAATGGAAGCAGATGGAAAACTTTCATACCAGGATCGAGCTTCATCTTCTAGAGTAGCCATAAACATTTCCATCAAACAGTCTTCAGGAAAATTGAACTTAGATTTATGCACATGAAAATGAAATTTCACCAGATGAAGAGCAACATCATTACCTTCCTTATTTCTGAACATAGGCAAATTCTGAAGCCAATCCACCTTGGGAATCTTATTTGGAAAACCTGGGATGTGGTCTCGACTCATGGTAGCGTATCTTCTTGCAATCCGGTCGATAAGCAGTGAAGTCGCCATGAAGCATTGATTTCTGGAGTTTTCAGTGAGTGAAGTCGCCAGGTGAAGGATTTTAGCCTTGCCATGTCTGACCACTATTCACCATTAGCAATCGGATCCGAACTTTGTTATCCATTACCGGGGAGGACTTCCCCAGTGGAGTTGCCACTATGTTAATGCTCGAATCCGCCTCAGGCTGAGGATGGCAAAACTCAAGGCAACATCAAACCAAGCTCAGCCTCGTAGCTAGCCCTACGAGGACCGGAGAGGGCTCTCTCCGGGTCTATCTTGGTAAACAAGTTTTCAAACGGGTTGAGATGACCGATAAGGAATATTGATTTTAGGCTAGTAAAGAGATAGGAATGTTTGATTTAGATTTTTGAGTTTTTTGTTGGAGAAACGGGAAAACCAATTTTGGGTGCGAGGATTAAGGTCAGATCTTTGCAGAGTTCGGGTTGGGGCGAGGTAGGAAGTAGTCTTGATGCCTTTGATCAGGTGTGTGGATGGATCATAACGACAAGGAGTTGAAGAGGGCAAGGGAGAACATAGATCCTCTCCAAACTGGCGAAAACATGAAAAACTAAACAAATTTAAAGGAAGAGCACTACTGTAAATAATGAATTCAACCTCATTTACTCATTCATTTAGTTTCAGAAGCATAAGAAGGAATGGCATACATGTAAACATGAATAAACTTACAATAATTGAGAGATAACACCATCAAGAACTGAAAGCCACAAGAATCCCAACAGGTGCTGCAAAATCTCTGATCTTTCCTTAGCCAAAATATGAAAAATATGTACAATAATGTGCCAAAATCTTCCCAAGAGTCCCACCCTTGCTACTGAATGAAAATTTACATATATAGATCAAGCTAACCTCATTCCCTAACCTCGAGGGGTCGAGCTCCTCCTTCTAGGAGCAGTTTGAACAAATTCTAAACATGGAGCAAGAATCTAGATGACCAAACAACCTGCCTCTAAAAAGAAGGAAACTGATTCATTACATTAATTTCTTCTAATTTGTGAATGATTCATCTAGAAGAAGGTAGATAAGTGCCATGTTACCTTACATACATCGAATTACATCATGCTGGGTCAAAAATTACGTGAAGGAGTGAAATTGGTGAAAACTAGCCGAATTCCTGAGCTGGAAGGTGAAAAATTGGCCAAAATCCTCTGTGTGTAGTGCCCTGATCTCTATGCGCATCGCACTTTTCCAACTGATTTTGAGGCACTTCCCGACACCCAAATTGAGCTCACGATAGCTTGCTGGAAAGCCTTGGATGTCTACTTTCCAACCCAGGTAGAATTTTCCAATTTGGAGCTCATTTGTCCCCTCAAAACTGAATTCTCCCAGAGGTACTTCCTGCTATGGCAAAAGGTGACAACAAGGTGGTTTTCATGATGTTTTTGGGCATTTTGACCATCCAGATCTCGATGAAATGCTTCCGCAATAGCTGAGCATTTGTAATTATTCATGACAAATCCAAAACTACAAGCCATTTGTGATTTGGACTTCCCAATCTTCTGGGTCGTGTGCGGCGTGCTACACACCAAAAAACCTGTTTTGCAAGCCAAAAATTTCAAAATGACAAAAATTTCTCCGAAATTGTTCGAATTCGGAGTGAAGACCCTCTATCATGTATTATGTCGCGCCAATGAAGCCTCGTCCAAAATTTGGAGTGGATTTGGTATGATCTGGTCGCATGAACAAAGTTTTGTTCGTGCTGTAACCCAGTGTATAGCGCACAAACCCAACACACAGCGCACCTCTATATGCGCAACGCCTTTCTTAATTTACACTAGCCAGTAAGGCCCAATGCGTAATGCACCTCTATATGCGCAGCGCACAGACCCAACGCGTAGCGCATTTTCTAAGAGGCGTTTGGAGGCCTTCGCGGTGTCGAAATCAGGTGAAAGATAGCTCGTTAGAAAGGAAGCTGAGTCTATTTTCCACTACGACTAGATTTTTCCAATTTGGAGTTCATTTGCCTTGTCAAAATTAAAATCTCCCAAGACTGGTCAAAATGTGCCAAATGAGGCTGCGTCAAGGCAGAGTGCTGTTGCAGTCAACTTTTGAATGCCTTCCTCAATTCCAAATTGAGCTCATGATAAATCATTGGAAAGATATTTTTGTCTAGTTATCCTTGGACTTATCAAGAAAGTTATTTGGCCAACCGAGCTAGGAGAAAATTTGATTTTCCCAAGGTCACTTCAGAGGTGCATCAATTCTCCCGAGGCGATTGTATTTTTGACATTTATCCAAAACCATTATACCTGTGTAAAAAGTGAAGGAGGTTTTTCTTCCTTGGCCTCTTTTGGAAAAAAAACTCTCTCAGTTTTTGCAAATTCATCTTTGATTACTCAGAAACATCATTTGAGTAAAACTATCCCGATGTGTGAAACAAGGGATTTTTTCGAAATGAAGCGAAATGAAGGGGATAAGGGGCTTTTAAATTCTTGGGGAAATTTTGGGAAGTAGGGAGGGATGTTAGGAAGCAGGGGAAAGTGGAATCTCAGAGATTGAGTGAGGGGAAGGGGTTCAAAAGGGAAAAACACAGGCCTAGCCTAGAAAATTGCCAAGTTGTGGCAAGAGACTAGTGTTTGTGCAAAAATGAGGAATTTGGGGAATCTCAGTGATGGGAAGTGTTTAATAAGGTACATTAATGATAGGGGAAGGTTTATGAACATCAGGATACAAGTTTTTCTAATGATTTGACCATCCAAGAGAAATTACCTCCAAAACCCTAGGAGAGGGAAATGGACCTTACCTAGGCACAACTGAAGCATGAAAAAGCTGTAAAATGACCTAATGGAACTTGACATGATGATGAAAACCCTCTGAATAATGGTACACTCAGCTGAATGGTGACATGGATGGACATTTGGACAATTTTGAAAAGAGTGAAAATAAACCCTAGACCTAATGCCTAGTGACCAAATTTTGCTTGAAGACTTATTGAAATGACAAAATCTGACCTTGACACCTTAAAATCACTTTGTAAGAGCATGTTTGATCACTGAAAGAAGGCTGCAAATACTGACATTAACATTCGCTCCAATGGAGATGGTAGCTCCTTGGAGATGCCAAGAACGGTAGATCTTTGGGAGAGCAGACCAATGCCTTATCCATTGGGGGATGGAGTCATTATTTCAACAATTAACACAATACCTTGACACATTTATTGACTGAAACATGGACTCAAACCGACTTAATTGTAAATCTGAATGACGAAAAAACTGACTCGACAAACTGTACAAAAAAAAAAAACTAAGACCTGAAACTTAAAACTCAAAGCTTGGTGGCAGCACATGGCCACCTATGCTTCCTTACAAGACAATATATCCTCAAACTATATCAAAATTCCAATGCAACCAATCAAGAAGATGGATTCTTGACTGATTCTTCCCATTCGATCTTTTGGTCAACAGTACAAACCTATCACTGGGCATCCAAAAACATAGTTGACCATGGTCTCCTTCGTCACTGAACACTATAATAAACACCTTTAGTGCTCGCTGCAACAAACTCGCCAGAGGATCTTGAAAAACATGAAGATTTACCTCCTGCTGAAAGAAAAAGATGTCTTTTTCTCTTGCTTCTGATCTATCTTCATCATGTACTTCAGTAACAATATGCTCCTGGGCTTCAAAAAACTCTGAACAGGTAGATGAGCAGATCTCCTCTTGTAAAAACATTTCAACACATGAAACATATGAAGAATCTGAAAGGTAATCCTGTATGTTTTGATCTTCTACTGTCTGAAAATATGATAGGTCATCTTCATATGATAGGACAGCCAGATTTGCATTACATTCATCAATCATGAGAAAAGAAACTTCAGCTGATTCTCGATACCCAAAAATAACATTTCTAGCATCTACCATAAATTCATCCAGAGGAACTGTTTCACTTACTTGAATGAAGATCCCATCTTTCTTTTCATTAACTGTCTGGATTACCTGTTTATGAAGGCTCTGTTCTGATGGCATGAGAACATTTGAAAAAAATCTGTCAGCAAAACCCTCCTTTCCAGGATTCAGTACAAGGTATGCTTGGTCATTACAATCTGAATCCGGATGTAAAACAACTGACTGGTCATTATCAAAATCTGTAATTGAAACCTAAGTTCTCGGCATGTTGTCTTCTTCTGTGGGGAGATCTGAAATAACAATCTCCCTTCCATGATTTTCAGCCATGTGGCCATCTTCAACCTGCTGATCTTGGTTCTGCTGCAAAATTTCCTGATCATCTTGATGGGTATCCTCTAGGTTCTCTTCATGTTGCTGAAATGGATTCTCATGCAGAGCTTCCATGATTTCTCCGTCCATGAAATCATTATCACCATAAAAATTCTCTAGATCTTCAATGAAATTATGTACATGGCTACAACAGTTCTGAACTAAAATCAAGGATGGATATGATTCTTTATAGTTTTCAAAGAACACGGTATGCAAATCCCTTAAACAATAAATGGAAGCAGATGGCAAACTTTCATACCAGGATCGAGCTTCATCTTCCACAGTAGCCATAAACATTTTCATTAAACAGTCTTCAGGAAAATTGATCTTAAATTTATGCACATGAATGTGAAATTTCACCAGATGAAGAGCAGCGTCATTACCTTCCTTATTTATGAACATAGGCAAATTTTGAAGCCAATCCACCTTAGGAATCTTATTTGGAAAACCTAGGATGTGGTCTTGGCTCATGGAAGCGTATCTTCTTGCAATCCGGTCCATCAGTAGTGAAGTGCCATGAAGCATTGATTTCTGGAGTTTTCAGTGAGTGACGTCGCCAGGTGAAGGATTTCAGACTTGCGATGTCTGACCGATGTTCACCATCAGCAATCGGATGTGAACTTTGTTATCCTTTACCGGAGAGGACTTCCCCAGTGGAGTTGCCACTATGTTAATGCTCGAATCTGCCTCAGGCTGAGGAAGGAAAAACTCAAGGCAACACCAAACCAAGCTCAGCCTCGTAGCTAGCCCTACGAGGACAGGAGAGGGCTCTCTCCGCGTCTATCTCGGTAAAAAAGTTTTCAAATGTGTCAAGATGAATGATAAGGAATACTTATTTTAGGCTAGTAAAGAGATAGGAAAGTTTGATTTAGATTTTTGAGTTTTTTGTTGGAGAAATGGGAAAATCAATTTTGGGTGCAGGGATTAAGGTCAGATCTTTGCAGAGTTTGGGTTGGGGCGAGGTAGGCAGTAGTCTTGATGCCTTTGATCAGGTGTATGGATGGATTAGAATGACAAGGAGCTGAAGAGGGCAAGGGAGAACATGGATCCTCTCCAAACTGGCGAAAACATGAAAAACTAAACAAATTTAAAGGAAGAGCACTGCTGTAAACAATGAATTCAACCTCATTTACTCATTCATTTAGTTTCAGAAGCATAAGAAGGAATGGCATACATGTAAACATGAATAAACTTACAATAACTGAGAGATAACACCATCAAGAACTGAAAGCCACAAGAATCCCAATAGGTGTTGCAAAATCTTTGATCTTTCCTTAGCCAAAATATGAAAAATATGTACAATAATGTGCCAAAATCTTCCCAAGAGTCCCACCCTTGCTACTGAATGAAAATTTACATATATAGATCAAGCTAACATCATTCCCTAACCTCTAGGGGACAAGCTCCTCCTTCTAGGAGCAGTTTGAACAAACTATAAACATGGAGCAAGAATCTAAATGACCAAACAACCTGCCTCTAAAAAGAAGGAAACTGATTCATTACATTAATTTCTTGCTAATTTGTGAATGATTCATCTAGAAGAAGGTGGATAAGTGCCATGTTACCTTACATACATCAAATTAAATCATGTTGGGTCAAAAATTACATCAAGTAGTGAAACTGGTGAAAACTCGTTGAATTCCTGAGCTGGAAGGTGAAAAATTGGCCAAAATCCTCTATGCGCAGCGCCCTGATCTCTATGTGTAGCACACATTTCCAGCTGATTTTGAGGTGCTTCCGGAAAACCAAATTGAGCTCATGATAGCTTGTTGGAAATCCCTAGATGTATACGTTCCAACCCAAGTGGAATTTTCCAATTTGGAGCTCATTTTCCCCCTCAAAACGGAATTCTCCCAGAGGTACTTCCTGTTGTGGAAAGAGGGGACAACAAGGTGGTTTTCATGATGTTTTTGGGCCTTTTGACCATCCAGATCTCGATGAAATGCTTCGGAAATAGCTGACCATGTGTAATTATTCATGAAAAATCCAAAACTACAAGCCATTTGTGATTTGGAATTCCCAATCTCGTGGGTCGCGCGCGGCACACTACCCGTTGAACCAAAAAACCTGTTTTGCAAGCCAAAAATTTCAAAATCACAAAAATTTCTTCGAATTTGCTCAAATTCGAAGTGAAGACGCTCTATCATGTATTATGCCCCATCAATGAATCCTTGGCCAAAATTTGGAGTGGATTTGGTATGATATGGTCGCATGAACAAAGTTTTCTTGGTACTATAACCCAGTGCGTAGCGCACAAACCCAACACGCAGCGCACCTCTATATGCGCAATGCCTTTGTTAATTTACACTAGCCAGTGAGGCCCAATGCGCCAAATGAGGCTGCCTCAAGGTAGAATGCTGTTGTAGTCAACTTTTGAATGCCTTCCTCAATTCCAAATTGAGCTGACGATAGCTCATTGGAAATATCTTTTTGTCTAGTTATCCTTTGACTTATCAAGAAAGTTATTTGGCCAACCAAGCTAGGAGAGCAATTGATTTTCCCAAGGTCACTTCAGAGGTGCATCAATTCTCCCGAGGCGATTGTATTTCTGACATTTATCCAAAACAATTATACCTGTGTAAAAAGTGAAGGAGGTTTTTCTTCCTTGGCCTGGTGTGGACAAAAAAATCACTCAGTTTTCCCAAATTCATCTTTGATTACTCAGAAACAGCATTTGATTAAAACCTATCCCGATGTGTGAAATAAGGGATTTTTTCAAAATGAAGTGAAATGAAGGGGATAAGGGGCTTCCAAATTCTTGCGGAAATTTTCGGAAGTAGGGGGCGATGTTAGGAAGAAGGGGAAAGTGGAATCTCAGAGATTGAGTGAGGGGAAGGGGTTCAAAAGGGCAAACACACAGGCCTAGCCTAGAAAATTGCCAAGTTGTGGCAAGAGACTAGGGTGTGTGCAAAAATGAGGAATTTGGGGAATATCAGTGATGGGAAGTGTTTAATAAGGTACATTAATGATAGGGGTAGGTGTATGAACATCAGGATACAAGTTTTTCTAATGATTTGACCATCCAAGAGAAATTACCTCCAAAACCCTAGGAGAGGGAAATGGACCTTACCTAGGCACAACTGAAGCATGAACAAGCTGTAAAATGACCCAATGGAACTTGACATGATGATGAAAACCCTCTGAATAATGGTACACTCAGCTGAATGGTGACATGGACCGACATTTGGACAATTTTGAAAAGAGTGAAAACAAACCCTAGACCTAATTCCTAGTGACCAAATTTTTCTTGAAGACTTATTGAAATGACCAAATTTGACTTGACACGTTAAAATCACTTTGTAAGAGCATTTTTGATAACTGAAAGAAGGCTGCAAAGGTTGACACTAACATTGGCTCCAATGGGGATGGTAGCTCCTTGGAGATGCCAAGAACGACAGGTCTTTGGGAGAGCACACCAGTGCCTTATCCATTGGCCGATAGAGTCATTATTTCAACAATTAACACAAAACTTTGACACATTTATTGACTGAAACATCGACTCAAACCAACTTAATTGTAAATCTAAATGACGGAAAAACTGACTTGACAAACTATACTAAAAAAAAAAACTAAGACCTGAAACTTAAAACTCAAAGCTTGGTGGCAGCACCTGGCCACCTGTGTTTCCTTACAAGACAATATATCCTCAAACTATATCAAAATTCCAATGCAACGAATCAAGAAGATGGCTTCTTGACTGATTCTTCCTATCAGATCTTCTGGTCAACAGTACAAAACTATCACTGGGCATCCAAAAACATAGTTGACCATGGTCTCCTTCGTCACTGAACACTGCAAGAAGCACCTTCAGTGCTAGCTGCAACAAACTCGCTAGAGGATCTTGAAAAACATGAAGGTTTACCTCCTGCTAAAAGAACAAGATGTATTTTTCTCTTGCTTTTGATCTGTGTTCATCATGTAGTTCAGTAACAATATGCTCCTGGGCTTCAAAAAACTCTGAACAGGTAGATGAGCTGATCTCCTCTTGTAAAAACATTTCAACACATGAAACATATGAAGAATCTGATAGGTAATCCTGTATGTTTTGATCTTCTACCGTTTGAAAATATGATAGGACAACCGGATTTTCATTACATTCATCAATCATGAGAAAAGAAACTTCAGCTGATTCTTGATACCCAAACATGACATTTCTAGCATCTACCATAAATTCATCCAGATTAATTGTTTCACTTACTTGAATGAAGATCCCATATTTCTTTTCATTAACTGACTGGATTACCTGTTTATGAAGGCCCTGTTCTGATGGCATGAGAACATTTGAAAAAACTTTGTCAGCAAAACCGTCCTTTTCAGGATTCAGTACAAGGTATGCTTGGTCATTACAATCTGAATCCGGATGTAAAACAACTGACTGGTCATTATCAACATCTACAATTGAAACCTAAGTTCTCGGCATGGTATCTTCTTCTGTGGGCAGATCTGAAATAACATTCTCCCTTTCATCATTTTCATCCATGTGGCCATCTTCAACCTGCTGATCTTGATTTTGCTGCAAAATTTCCTGATCATCTTGATGGGTATCCTCTAGGTTCTCTTCATGTTGCTAAAATGGATTCTCATACAGAGCTTCCATGATTTCTTCGTCCATGAAATTATTATCACCATAAAAATTCTCTAGATCTTCAATGAAATTATGTACATGGCTACAACAGTTCTGAACTAAAATCAAGGATGGATATGATTCTTTATACTTTTCAAAGAACACGGTATGAAAATCCCTTAAACAATAAATGGAAGCAGATGGCAAACTTTCATACCAGGATCGAGCTTCATCTTCCAGAGTAGCCATAAACATTTTCATCAAACAGTATTCAGGAAAATTGATCTTAAATTTATGCACATGAATGTGAAATTTCACCAGATGAAGAGCAGCGTCATTACCTTCCTTATTTTTGAACACAGGGAAATTCTGAAGCCAATCCACCTTGGGCATCTTATTTGGAAAACCTGGGATGTGGTCTCGGCTCATGGGAGTGTATCTTCTTGCAATCCGGTCCATCAGCAATGAAGTCACTATGAAGCATTGATTTCTAGAGTTTTCAGTGAGTGAAGTCGCCAGGTGAAGGATTTCAGCCTTGTGATGTCTAACCGCTGTTCACCATCATCAATCAGATCTGAACTTTGTTATCCATTACCGGGGAGGACTTCCCTAGTGGAGTCGCCACTATGTTAATGCTCGAATCTGCCTCAGGCTGAGGAAGGAAAAACTCAAGGCAACATCAAACCAAGCTCAGCCTCGTAGCTAGCCCTACGAGGACAGGAGAGGGCTCTCTCCGGGTCTATGTTGGTAAACAAGTTTTCAAAGGGGTTGATATGACCGATAAGGAATACTGATTTTAGGCTAGTAAAGTGATAGGAATGTTTGATTTAGATTTTTTATTTTTTTGTTGGAGAAACGGGAAAACCAATTTTGGGTGCGGGGATTAAGGTCAGATCATTGCAGAGTTCGGGTTGGGGCGAGGTAGGCAGTAGTCTTGATGCCTTTGATCAGGTGTATGGATGGATCAGAAGGACAAGGAGCTGAAGAGGGTAAGGGAGAACATGGATCATCTCCAAACTGGCGAAAACATGAAAAGCTAAACAAATTTAAAGGAAGAGCACTGCTGTAAATAATGAATTCAACCTCATTTACTCATTCATTTATTTTCAGAAGCATAAGAAGGAATGACATACATGTAAACATGAATAAACTTACAATAACTGAGAGATAACACCATCAAGAACTGAAAGCCACAAGAATCTGAACATGTGCTGCAAAAATCTCTGATCTTTCCTTAGCCAAAATATGAAAAATATGTACAATAATGTGCCAAAATCTTCCCAAGAGTCCCACCCTTGCTACTGAATGAAAATTTACATATATAGATCAAGCTAACCTCATTCCCTAACCTCTAGGGGTCAAGCTCCTCCTTCTAGGAGCAGTTTGAACAAATTCTAAACATGGAGCAAGAATCTAGATGACCAAACAACCTGCCTCTAAAAAGAAGGAAACTGATTCATTACATTAATTTCTTGCTAATTTGTGAATGATTCATCTAGAAGATGGTAGATAAGTGCCATGTTACCTTACATACATCAAATTACATCATGTTGGGTCAAAAATTACATGAAGGAGTGAAACTGGTGAAAACTCGTCGAATTCCTGAGCTGGAAGGTGAAAAATTGGCCAAAATCCTCTATGCGCAGCATCGTGATCTCTATGTGTAGCACACCTTTCCAGCTGATTTTGAGGCACTTCCGGACACCCAAATTGAACTCACGATAGCTTGTTGGAAAGCCCTGGATGTCTACTTTCTAACCCAAATGGAATTTTCCAATTTGGAGCTCATTTTCCCCATCAGAACTGAATTCTCCCAGAGGTACTTCCTGCTGCGACAAAAGGTGACAACAAGGTGGTTTTCATGATGTTTTTGGGCCTTTTGACTATCCAGATCTCGATGAAATGCTTCAGCAATAGTTGAGCATGTGTAATTCTTCATGAAAAATCCCAAAACTACAAGGCATTTGTGATTTGGACTTCCCAATGTTGTGGGTCGCGCGCAGCGCGCTACGCGTTGAACCAAAAAACCTGTTTTGCAAGCCAAAAATTTCAAAATCACAAAAATTTCTCCAAATTTGCTCAAATTTGGAGTGAAGACCCTCTATCATGTATTATGCCCTGCCAATGAAGCCTTGGCCAAAATTTGGAGTGGATTTGGTATGATCTAGTCGCATGAACAAAGTTTTCTTGGTGCTGTAACCTAGTGCGTAGCGCACAAACCCAACGCGCAACACACCTCTATATGCACAGCGCATTTGTTAATTTACACTAGCCAGTGAGGCCCAATGCGTAGCGCACCTCTATATGCGTAGCGCACAGACCCAACACATAGCACATATTGTAAGAGGCATTTGGAGGCCTTCCTAGTGTTGAAATCGGGTGCAGGATAGCTCGTTGGAAAGGTCTCTAGGTCCACTTTCCACCGCATCTAGAATTTTTCAATTTGGATTTCATTTGACTTGTCAAAAATCAAATCTCCCAGGACTGGTCAAAATGTGCCAAATGAGGCTGCCTCAAGGCATAGTGTTGTTGCAGTCAACTTGTGAATGCCTTCCTCAATTCCAAATTGAGCTGATGATAGCTCATTGGAAAGATATTTGTGTCTAGTTATCCTTTGACTTATCAAGGAAGTTATTTGGCCAACCAAGTTAGGAGAAAAAATCATTTTCCCAAGGTCACTTCAGAGGTGCAGCAATTCTCCCGAGGCGATTGTATTTTTGACATTTATCCAAAACCATTGTACCTGTGTAAAAAGTGAAGGAGATTTTTCTTCCTTGGCCTGTTGTGGACAAAATGGTCTCTCAGTATTCCCAAATTCATCTTTGATTACTCAGAAACATCATTTGAGTAAAACCTATCCTGATGTGTGGAACAAGGGATTTTCTCGAAATGAAGTGAAATGAAGGAGATAAGGGGCTTCTAAATTCTTGAGGAAATTTTCAGAAGTAGGGGGGGATGTTAGGAAGAAGGGGAAAGTGGAATCTCAGAGATTGAGTGAGGGGAAGGGGTTCAAAAGGGAAAAACACAGGCCTAGCCTAGAAAATTGCCAAGTTGTGGCAAGAGACTAGGGTTTGTGCAAAAACCCTAGATCTAGAGACTAGGCCTAGCCTAGAAAACCCTAGATCTAATGCCCAGTGACCAAATTTTACTTGAAGACTCACTGAAATGATAAAATTTGACCTTGACACCTTAAAATCACTTGTGTAAGACCATGTTTGATCACTGGAGGAAGGCTGCAAAGACTGACACTAACATTGGCTCCAACGGGGGATAGTAGCTCCTTGGAGGTGCCAAGAACAACAGATCTCTGGAAGAGGTAGACAGTGCCTTTTCTCCATTGGGCTATGGAGTCATTATTCCAACATGAATCAATTTATTGACTGAAACTTATCTGAAACTGACTCAATGCAAACTGACATGACTAAAAAAAAACTTGACTCTAATAAACTAACTCAAAATACTAAGAACTGAACTTAAAACTTAAAGCTTGGTGGTAGTACATGCCCACTTGCATTTCTTACAAGACTATATATCATCAAACTATCTCAAGTTTCCAATGTAACCAATTAAGAAGATGGCTTCTTGACTGAATCTTCCGATCAGATCTTCTGGTCAATAATTGGTACTGGTAACTGGGCATCCAAAAACATAATTGGCCATGATCTCCTGCATCACTGAATACCGCCATAATCACCTTGACTGCTGACTGCAACAGATTTTCCATTGGATCCTGAAAAACATGAAGATTTGCTATTGCCACCTCCTGCTGAGAAACCAAGATGTCTTTTCCTTTTGATTCTAATTTTCCTTCATAATGTACTTCAGAAAAAGTATTGTCCTAGTCCCCAAAAAATTCTGAACAAATAGATGAGTAGATCTCTTCTTGGAAAAACATTTCAACACATGAAACATATGAAGAAGAATCTGAATGGAAATCTTGACTGTTTTGATCTTCTGTGGTGTGAGTGTACTGTAGGTCATCTTCATATGATATGACAACCAGATTTTCATGTTCCTTGTTACATTCATTAATCATAAGAAAAGAAACTTCATATTATTCTTGAGGCGCACAAATGACATTTCTACCATGTACTAAAGATTCATCCAAAGGAACCTTTTCACTTACTTGAACGAAGGTCTCATTTTGCTGTTCATGAGCTGACTGGACTACCTCTTTATAAAGCCTATATTCTAATGAACTGAGAACATTTGGATCCATAACTGTGTCTTCTACATCCTTGATGCTTTCAACAGCAAAGTTCTCTTTTATAGGATTCTGTACTAGGTATTCTTGGTCATCACAATCTAAATCTACATCTAAAATGGTTGTCCTAACATTATCACATTCTGAATTTGAAACTTGATTTCTCTGCATGTTGTCTTCTTCTATGGACCAATCTGAAACGACACTTTTTCTTTCATCACTTTCAACCATATGGAACTCTCGAACCTGATGATCTATTTCATGTAATTCATGTTGACTGTCAAGATGCAAAATTCCTTTATTTTCCACTGTAAAAAGATCTTGATTCTACTGCAAAGTTTCCTGAGCATCTTGATGGGACTCCTCTAGTTTCTCTTCATGTTGCTGAAATGGATTCTCGTACAAGGCTTCCATGATCTCATCATCCATAAAATTATCATCCTCATAGTATTTTTCAAGGTTTTCAATAAAAGTAGAAGCATGTTTGCAACAGTAATGAACTAGATTTAATGATGGATAAGAGTCTTTATATCTTTTAATGAACAGGGCATGAAAATCCTTTAGACAGTAAATACAAGCAGGCGACAAACTTTCATACCAAGATTCGGCTTCACATTCTAGAGTGGCCATGAATATCTTCATTAAGAAATCTTCAGGAAAATCAACCTTCAACTTGCGAATATGCATGTGAAATCGAACTAGACATAAAGCAGCGTCCTTCTTACCATCATCTTTAAACGTAGGTAGATTCCTTGACCAATTTACCTTTAGCATTTTATTTGGAAAGCCTGGAATGTGATCTCGGCTCATGGGAGCATATCTTCTTGCAATCCGCTGCATTTTAAAAAATCTCAAAGCTACTGATCCCTCTGTAGTGGAGTCACCATGAAGCACCGGTTGCAGGATTCTTTAGTGAAAGGACTTGCCAGGTGAATGATTTCAGCCATCTTCTTATGTCTGATCATTGTTCGCCATCAACAATCAGCTCTGAACTTGAGATATGTACTGGGGCAAAACAATCGTCAAGCAAACCATTTTCTTCCCCAATATGGTCACCACTATGTTAGCACCTAAATCTGCCTTAGGCTAAAGGAAGGCAAAAGTCAGGGTAACCCAAAACCACACTCAATTTGGTAGCTAGCCCTACCAAAATAGGAGAGGGCTCTCTCCAAGTCACACTCAGTGAATGGATAAACGAAAAGGCCTGAGATGACTTACAATGAACTATTTATCTTAGGCTAGTAAGTGAAAATGGATACAAGAAGTGATTTTTATGAATGACTATGTTTTTGGGATGTTATGGGACCACTGGACATCAATGAATAGAGAACTTAATACAAAGGCACAGATTATTTCGTGAGGCAAGGTAGGCGCAAAGCATAGCAATTTAGTTTTAAGATATGGCGGAATGGACAGATTGATTGAGAGGGTGAAAAGGGCATGGACAACATGAATCCTTTTCAACAAAAGAATGAACACTGTACATGAAATTTTCCCACAGGCAGAGAAATAAAATTGAATTCTACCTTAGCTAACTTAGAAAATTTCACTGGAAATGAATATGAAATGAACTATGAAACATAAAAAGATACATATGAAACATAAGAGACAAATTTGATATACTCACAACCACATGAATCTCATGAAATAGAGCCACTGCCTTTCATTAATCCCCTGTAAAAAAATATACAATGCAGAAATAGAGTTTCTTTCCCACAGTCTCCCAGAAGTTACATGCCAACCAACCCTTTGCAAATGGTTTGCATACAATCCATAGAATGTGCCATGAAAATATAGAATGCCCAAGAGTTGGGGAGTTACTCGAATTATTACAAAATGAAGGTGGAGAGCCAAACATCAGCTACAGCTGCAGCGCCACAAACATGACAAATGGCTTGGGTGACCCTTTGCCTTCCTTTGCCACTTGGAGAGATGCCCATCTGGAGTGAAAATTATTTAAACTATGCCATTGGTGCCAAAAAAATGAAGTGTAGATGAGGGGGGCCACTTATGAAAAGTCAGGAAGCGAAATTTCGCGAAACAGAGGCATTTTGGGCCTTTTTTCCTATATGCATCGCGCCCTTTTCTGTATGCGTCATGCCACTTTGAGGCCAGTTTTGAGGCACTTGCAAGAGTCCAAAATGTGCCCAAGTGTGCTCGTTGGAAAGCCCATCCTATCTAATTTCCAAACCAAGTTGAATTTTTAAATTTGGAGCTCATTTTCCCCTCCAAAGATTCATTCTCCCAAGACTTCTTCCTGTGCGTCAAAATAGGGGCAGTGAGGCCATTTTTTGGGTGTTTTTGACCTCCTGGAGACTCAAATCATGCCTAAGTTTCTTGCTCGAGTGCCAGTAGTTGTTATTTTTCCTTTTGAATCCAAAAATGCAAACCATTTCTCATTTGGAGCTCCCAATCCTTCGCGTCGTGCCAGTGGCGCGACGTGTATAGAGAAAAAACCTGTGTTTGTGCCAAAAAATTTCCATGCGACCAAAATTGTCCCAAATTTCTCAAACTTTGGGCTAGAGGTTCTCTAAGAGGCACTATGTTGGGCCACAAAAGTTTCAACCAAGATTTGAAGCCGATCTTGATCTTTTGCCTCTTTTGTTGCTCTGCTCAATTTGGCCTTCAAGCTCCTTATTCGGGCCTTTGCGCTCATGTTCCGTGCCCTGTAATGACAAGCCATCTTCCTCAATATGGTTTTGTCCCTGTTGGCCTTCTCCAATAGTCTCTCCAAATGTAGATTGACCCACTCTAACCAAGAATCGCAATCATTGTTGATCTCTTTCTCCAAGGTAGTGAGCTCGATCCTCCTCTGCTGGGCAGCTTGTCGATTTTCACGGATGCTTTGCAGCTCCATGATTGCCTACTGGTCCTCAAGTTGCTTGTTCTTCTGCTCCAGATACTTGATGATCCATCTGGCCCTCTCCATATTGAGTATCAAGCCTTGGATCTATGAGTCCTGCTCCTGAATGGTCATCCTAAGTTTGGCATTTTCTGCCTCTGTGACATCATCTTGAATGAGGATGACATCGGTCTCTTGCACACCTGATGGCCCCTCATCATGCATGTGCTTCTTGCCCTTTTCTAGTACCTATGTCACTGATGCTAGAAGCAAGTACCCTTCCACCTTGGGTGGAGATAACACTCGCTTTGCTGCTGCAAACAAGTGCCTATTGCCTCTCTGATATGTAACAAAAACTGGCATGGTAGTGGTCCCATGGTGCTCATGCTGATGAGAAGGACCACCCAACTCCTGCTCTGGCTCTGATAGTACCTGTGATGTGCTGAAGAAATCACAGGAGATGAATTCCTCCTAAGCAATGCCCTGCAATCCCAACTGATGATCTACCAAAATTTGGATAAGAGCAAAGTGAAACACACTGTTAAACTGCTGCTATGGGGTCTTATGCAACATGAAGGTGTTCATCCTCTCTATGTTCTTGCATATGAAAAATGGGAGGTTCATCATCCTCACCCTGGTGAAGTGCATGAGCAACTGGATGTGATAGGCATACAGTCCAGAGAACCTCCCCTCACAGCTGAAGTATTTCATGATCAATCTCATGAGTGGAGCATACTCATCTTTCAAATATCTGAAGGGAAAAACTCTTGTGAGCTCATTCAAGATTCTAGCCTTGATGTAAGGCTCATAGTGTTGCCTATCCACCTTCTTCTTCTTATGCCACTGTTCTCCAACATTTGGTATACCTGTTGCCACTGATATAGCTTCGGGTGTCAATGTGAAAGTGACC
>APFE031236544.1:0-17455 GCA_000404065.3 Pinus taeda | reverse complement strand
GTGTTCAGTTTGACTTGGTTTAAACTAGTTGTAATTAGTCTAACTGCAAAATAGACTTAAATGATGAGTTGTTAAATAATTATTAACTCATAATGCAACTAAAGAATACATCAGTTAACTTAGTTGCATGTCAGTGCATGTTCAGTTCAGTAGGGACAGGTGTTAGAGGATCAGATTGCTATCAGTTGTGACTATAGTTGTGCATGAGGATTTGCACAATCAATGAGATTGGGTTATGCCAATGAGAATTGGCCAATACCAAGTGATTATAGCCTCTGCTCACGTGATTCCCATTGTGAGTGATTCTTTTGAGGTAAATACTTGTTTTGTTCAACCATTCTCATCCATTCTTGAGCAGGTATTGAGCAGTGGAGGCAGGCAAGCAATGGAATAGATTTGGAGATCAGATTTGAGTTGTATTGTGCGTAACAGGTGGAGATAGTGCTGGATACTTGTGATAAGTATTGACTTTGTAATGTTACATGTCTCAATCATTAATATACAGATAGTTGGGGTTTTTAGCGAGATGCTTTCCCCGGGATACATACTGTGTTAATGTGTGCATGCTCTTGATGTTTTATTGTTATTGATGCTGCTATATTGATGATCAACATAGAGGAGCTTATGTATTGTGTATGTATTCCACAATAGTACATGATCAGGATAATCTCCATTCAATATGTGTTTATTATTCAAAATTTCTACACTTGGCATAGATCACATTGCTTCCCGGTCAGTGAGAAAGCTTTCCATTTTTTGCAAAAAGAAACATATTCTTGGTTTTGAGTCTTTGATTCATTTTAGAGTAGAATGTTTCTCTTTACTTATTGAATGATTTCATTCGAAAAGGGCTCAAAACTAGCATTGTTTTCAGTTTTGCATTTGGTTGCTTGTCATTTATTTTAAAAATAAAAATATTGCATTCATTTTGCATTAGGAAATGAGAACAATCTTTTGCATTAGTAAATTCTTGACATTTAGAAGTTGAAAAGCAAAGGATGTTTTTTTCATTTTCTTAATTAGATTGCTTTCAAGTTAATGAAAGATAGAAGCATAACTCTTTCCTCTTGATTGGTTTGCTTGAGAAATGATGAAAAGTACCATTCTTGCGTTTGCTTTCTTTAAAATGAACTTCTCAATTTTCTTTAGTTATTCGTTCATTGAAAATGAATGGTTTCTTTACTCATTCAGTTTCATTCTAGGAGTTTTTGAAGATACATTCGGCAATGCCTTGAAACTGAGATCTAATTCAAGATAAACTGTTAAAATTTATTGAATTAACCTAAGGAAGCATTGAAACTTAAATGCTCATATCTAGAGGTCTAGGCTAGAGACGTGTTCTGGCATCTTTAAACCTAGTGGCTGTTGTTTTCACTAAGGTTGGGCGATTCCTCCTTTTGTGATTTGATAAGTGCTAGTACGGACTTGTGCTCCATGTACCGTTGCGTATATGATGGGAGACCCTACTAGGCTGCAATCTTGTCATCCATAGGAACCCGAGTTGGCCACCTTGCAAACGTGATACACCGAACACAACATACAGGGAGATTACCTGCTCGTACTTCTTGGTTCGCTGGGAGGTATTCTGCAGTTCACGCTTGCCTCGTAAACCTTTTGCCTAGAGTTCCAGAGTATTCACTTTCACTCCTTTTCGACTCTCCAAAAGTAAAAGGATCATTCAAGCACTTGTCCTTTCGAGCTTGTTTCCAATCGAAAGTGATAGAGTCACCTTTCATCCTTTTCTCGACTCTTAAAACATGAAAAGGCAAAGTTTTGTTTCAGTGTTCTAAAATTAACTTCCCACGAAATATTCCTGGTAAAAGTTATTTTCCTTAGTAATTCTTTAGGTCCATTTCCAATGGAAACATTTTCAGAGTCTACCAGTCAAGGATTCCCCTCAGAAGGGAATCTTGGTCCTTTTCCTTCTCTTGGAAACGATGGTGCTTCTTATATGGCAATGTTGTCCCTTCTTGGGTTAACCTTTGGTTTACCTGTCTGGTTATTTTTGACTTCAGTAATCCTGTGTGTCTCAATTCCTGCACCTCCGTCTCCTTCATTGGAATCACGACATGATGATTCTAAGGTTGACCCCTCGCCTTCTTCCCCTATTTCTTCACCTTCCTCTTCTACTTTGCCTGGTGAAAGTTTCAAATGTAGTAACCAGGAGGCTAAGAAGAAGAAGAAGAAGATAAAGAAGAAGAAGTCATCTAAGCAAGGGGCTGACCATGCGGCTGTTACTCTAAATGCACTTCCTATCAGCAAACCTTCTGATCCTCCACAGAAGGTCAAATTCCCCTGCAGGTTATGTAAGGGTGACCATCTCCTCCGAGACTGTCCTGGAATTCCCAGAGTCTTAGGGTTATGGTCTCAAAATCTGGATCGACTATCCCCATCGACCTCTGGAGATCATGTCGAGGCTACACTCTTGGCTAGAAATGGCAAGAAGAAAGAGAAGATTAGATTTCCCTGTAGGTTATGTGAAGGAGAGTGTCTTCTTCACCTTGTCTACTTATGGATAAAGCTTCCAAAGTTTTGGAAAACCTTACAGTCTCTCAACGCCAACTCCCTGTTGGTTATCAGAGGCTTTCTTCTGGCCCTCTCCGGGTTGGTAAAGAGATTGACTTGGATTCATCTCTTGCCCATCCTACTCTTCTTGAGCCTGACTCTCTTGTGTTTGTTCCCGACCAACCATTGGTTGAAAAGAGTGTTGACTTGGCTTCGCCACCAGTTGCTTATTCTATTCCGGAAGAGAGTGGTGATCATATTGCTCATGTTCTTCTCGTCTCCTCAGATTCTCATGAATCGAAGAGTGACCCTCTCATCCCAGTTGTTCAGGAGAGTCCTTCTTCTATTCCTGCATAGCATGGGGGCAATCACATGATACTGCCACCTAGTAGTCCTGTCGTTTATTTCGATTGGAGTCACTTGACTACTTTCTGCGTCCCATCTTATGTGCCTTTCTAGATCACAGTACAAGCCTATAATATGGTAGTACCTGGCACTATATTAGATGAAGGTGTGTCTGTTAGCCTCATGTCTTCTACTACTTGGCAAGCTTTGGGCTCCCCACAGCTTGTGCCTGTCACCCAGAATCTGTTGGATTTCAACGGAGGGACTAGTCAAATCTTAGGGATCCTTCCATAGTTCCCCATTACTTTGGGAGGAAAGATCACCTACATAGACGTGATGGTAGTCCAAGGTCCATTAGATTTCAATCTTCTCCTTGGATGCGACTATGTTTATGTCATGGGAGCTCTTGGTTCTTCTCTTTTCCGTGTGGTTTGTTTTCCGCACGAAGGAAGAATTGTGACTATTGATCAATTTTCATTCATTGGTCACCAGGTGCCTCCTTTGCAACCGTCATCCCCTATCGGCTCTTGTTTGCAAGAAGTCCCTTCCCCACCACAGATAAATTATGTGGCTATCCGTTCCGTCTCCACATTTGCTGATGATCACACTGCTGGTATAGTACATTATGTACTGGGGGCATGGAACCCGATCTGTCTTTGGTACCAAATGACATGTATTCCTCCCGGAGCGTGGTCCTTCCATCGAGTGAAGACCTCTTGGGAGACATGTTATCATATGGTCCATGAACAATCATGAGGACAATTCTTTTCTTGTGTCAACCTCGTTAAAAAATGAAACAAAGAGTATGAGGATAGTTCCTTGTCTTGTGTCAACCTCGTTAAAAATGAAACCAAGGATACGAGGACAGTTCTTTTCTTGTGTCAACCTCGTTAAAAAATGAAACCAAGGGTATGAGGATAGTTCTTGGTCTTGTGTTAACCTCATTAAAAAATGAAACAAGGGTTCGGATTATAGTTCTTTGTCTTGTGTCAAGCTCGTTAAAAAATGAAACAAGGGTCTTGAGGATAGTTCTTTTACTGTGTCAACCTCATTAAAAAATGAAGCAACTCCCTTTTCAAATCGAGCCTTTGATTAAGATTTCCTAAAATCATAGTCGAGTCTTTCCAAGATCTCGCAAGTGAACCTTCATTCCATTCACCTAGTTGACTGAAATGAAGCTTGGGGGGCATGTACCTCGATTGAGTCATTATGCCAGGGGCATGCAAACTTATAGCAAGCATAATTGTTCATTCCATGCTTGTGTAAACATGAAACTGAATCCAAGCAGAGTTCTCCATGGTTCAAGCTTGTGTAAAAATGAACCCACACTCGATTTACATCTCGTGATTTCCATTTTAATCAGCTAATTTCTGCTAGATGAACGTTGGTTGTTTCATTCCATCGCATCATCTCTTTGGCCGATCATATGCTTTCACTTGGTTGTTTTTCATTTCCTGAGGGACCACAACGATGTTCAGTTTTATTAGCCAGCCTCTTGACCATTACATGTTTTGAGCAATTCCACCATTGCCGGAACTAGTTGCTACCCTTTATACCATTGATTCCTCCAGATCGAGTCACCTTTAAGCTCTTTTTTGACTCGTAAAATATGAAAAGCTTGCCGAGTATTTTTTTCCCTTTTTTGACTTGTTAAAGAAAATAAAAATGGGGGGTCCGCTTTCCGCTCTTTTCCGACCCTTTAAAAACGAAATTATGACCGAGCTCTTGTCACTTTGAACTCATTAAAGGCCACGAAATGTCATCTACCCAGTATAAGTTTACCCCTTTAAAGGACTGGGATAGATGACTTACAAAAAGGTATACGTTGATCTATCACGGTCAATAGGTTCCCTTGGGTATTGTTTTCTACCTTTTTGGATTCGAGGGACAAATTTATGAAAAGGGCCCTTCAGAGTTTTCGTTTACGTGTCTTTTTCAAACTCTGTAAATATGAAAAGACTCCAAGTTTTACCTATGTCAGACTCGTTAAACCCTGACAACATTGGACTTGTCATCATGATGAGACGGAGCTTCTCCTTCCTAGGGATCATTAAAATTTACTAGGTAGGATTTGCCCGAAGGACAAACTTATATTACAAGCATATGATATCCCCTTCAAGCTTTTGTTCCAAAAATAATTGGGGTACTCGCCAGAAATGGTGGGGGGGAATTTGGAAGTATTCCGTTGGTTGTATTAATTATTACGACAACTTGTCTCTCTTGAACATCGACACTTTTTGTTCTTCGTGTTGGGTTGGGATATCCTCACTTTATTGTTGGCCTTTTGGGTTTTGGGTTATCCATTTTGCCTCATTCCATCTGATCCTTGCTGCATCATCATGACCTTTGATCCCTTGGTACCAAAATGCTGCCAAACTTTGGAGTCGTTTCGCCGATATGTTCAAGAGCTTAATCCTTCTGCAGTTTGTATCCTTACACTCCTTCCTTAGATTCTCTGTCTTATCCACCTCATCTTGTTCCTTTGTCTCGTGTCGATGCTGTGGGAAACATTATGGCCCTCCTTCGACCGGTCGCTTCCTGTCGACTTTAGTTCATTATCTAGGAAATTGATCTAGAGACTCCTTTCTGGTACCTTGGAGCTTGCATGTCTTAATGGCAAGTTCTTCGCATTTGACGACAGGCTTCCATTATTGGCCTTCGATCAGGTGATTTCGCGGGTGTTCGACTTTAGAGCATTCTTCACACTTTGTGAATTGTACTAGTGGTACCTTGAGAACCATTGACATTACTAGTGGTCTCTCTCGTGCTTGTTAACGATTTACATCATTGACCAGTAATAAAGCGTTTTCCTAGTATGCTCGACTTCAACACATCTATTCACATTTTAGCATTTGTACCATAAGCGGGTTGGGATTCAAGACCTTGGGCTCAGATTACACAAGTCCAAGTTGCGCAGATTGATTCATGATTGTATACATGACTCTTTTCATTGGATGGCTGTGACCATATGTGAGTCTTTTATATGGTCCTTCTAATTGGATGGCTGCATCCATACCACAAATCTTTTATGTTTATATTTTGGATGGCTGCGCCCATTCCTTATACACATGTATTTCCTTTCACTATGTACTCATGTATCAGAGATATCAGTTGTACTTTCGTTTGCAGGTTCTTCGCGATGGTGTTCTATTCCAGTTATGGATTCATAAAGCATTTCACCCCTCCCACTCTCTCGGCATTAATACTTTAGGGGGAATCTGTTACACAGTAATTTGTCACTGACCCCGCATTCCTTGATCTTGGACACTGCTGGTCTGTGTTATTGACATCTGTCTTGTGTCATGTTTCAAATTATGTGCCAATGTCTTCCTTGTCATCTCAGGAAGAATACCTCGGTTCACTACTCCTGGAGCAGACCCTTTTTACCTATGTTTTTGGGTCGTCACGGGACAACAGTTGTTCCACCCGCGAAGATGGCCAAGATTGAACTAGCCCTAGCGAATTCTTCGCTCTGTCTTTGTGTTGCACTCGCGACAAGCTACTTTTGGAAAGTTTTTTAAACAAATCGTCAAATATTCTAAGTGTAACAGCTTCATGGGCGGTCCTAGGGTTGGTTGTTGGATCAGATGAGCTTGCCTCTCTCCTTTGGGATGGTTGTTCCACCTTTTGTGCAACCTCTCAAAGGGATAATCTCTTTCTCCAATTTCTTATGGAAGCTCCTCCTCGTATAAATACTTCCTCGATGACTGAGATCAGCTAGCTTCAGAGTTTAAGAGTAAAAGTAGATAGTTTTTCTAGAGTGTGGAAGTAGCCTCTTACATAACTTAGCTTGGGATGGTTTTGAATGGAGTTGGCTTGATTGCAAGAGTGTTCTAGCATTAGACTTTTTGGTAGGAGAGAGAGTTATTCATCTTTTGGGAGAGAGTTTATGAGTGAATGATTGTGGAGACATGCTGATAGGACCCTTCATGGAGACTTATGACGTCAAGGCTTGGTTGTAAGTTTTACTTCAATTTACATTAATACAAATTAATAACTTATTTCCTATATCTTATGTCAAATTGCGTATTGATAGCTTGAAGCTCCTTGAATCTTTAAGTAGATCGTTTTTGTCATACTCTATTATGTTCGTGGTTGTGCTATGTTTGTTGTTTTCAGGTACAAGTGATTAGAAGAACGAGAGCTGAAGCAACACAACAAGGACTTCATCGAACGACGATTTGAAGGTAGGCCTTCATGACACCAACTTTCTAAGGAAATTTTCTTTGGTATTGTCTTTGCTGTGACTAGACCCACTCTAGGGCTAGAGGGGTCACCTCTGTCCGTAGAGGGAACTTGCCTGCATCACAAAAAGGGCTCCCACCCACCTACATACCCCCAAACTAAGGGGGTGTTGAATAGCTCCTAGTCGATCCTCCCTTTTTTCATAGTGCAAATAAGTCCTGAAAGGAATATAATATATACCCAACATTATCCCACTTGTTGTTTACTTTGCACACAGAGGACCACAAGAGTACATGATTAATAGTTTAGGGTAGAAATTCCCATTGTCTCTCTGCACCAAGAGAACTTTTCAATTCTCAATGATTTTTTTAATGCATATATAACATTCTTCAAAGAGTCCACCTTTTCTAGCACCACCTTTTATTTGATGATATCTCTCACAAAGTACTATTGAACATCAATATGCTTTATCTTCGAATGGTAAGTAGGGTTCTTCACAAAAAAAAGGTGCTTTTTGGCTATCACAATCTACCTTTATAGTTTTTTGTACCAATCCCATAGCTGAACACAATCTCTACAACCAATTACTTCCTTTTTTGCATGAGTGGCTGACATGTATTCATTTTGTAGTTGAAAGTGCCACTACAGACTGTCACTTGCTCATCCAATTGATAGCTCCTCCACATAGGTTAAAAACGTACACTTGTAGATATTCTATGATCCAAGTCAACAACCCAACCTGCATCAATAAAGCCATGTATTTCTAACATTTTATCTATCCTGGTATTCCTTGGTAGAAAAATCCATAATCAAATGTGGCATGCAGATGCTTGAAAACTCTCTTTACTTTGTCAAATGCTCCTCCCTTGGTTTTGACATATACTTGCTCAATATAGAATTTTTTATTGGAGAGAAATTAAATTTACTGAGAGGAAAAACATTAGCAAACTAGAAATCATAAAACGTTAAACAAAGTATGCACATTTTTAACCGTGGGAAAACCCAAACTCTAAGGAAAAACTTACTAACAAAATTCCATTAGTTTCTTGACCAAAATCCTGCTAATCAGGGCAAGTAAGCCTTCACTTCCCTAGCCAATTAAAATAGAGTTCTTGATTAATACTTTGGAAGTTACTTGTTGGGGAGGGGGGTGAATCGATCATTATGTCTTTTCAATTCGTCAATTCAACTTAATTTCATTTTTCAAATATGATCCTTTTTGGAACTAATTACTTATATATATGTTCAACTTTTAATTTATTCTTTTTCAATGACAATGAGATTGCACACATAAACTGAATTCAAAATAATTCACATAAGTGAGACATTCAACATGCAAAACGTGAGGAAACTAGATATAAGTGGAAACCCATAAAGGGAGGAAACCACAAATTGTTGGATGAAGTGATGTTAACGCAAGCTCATATTCCCTTATTACATCAAATTTTCTATAGGCTCCAACCTAGAGGAGGTTGCTACCTCAGTTCTTCCACAAGCTTCAACTTGCAAGGAATCTCCAACTCCCAAAAAAATTATGCAGGCTATAACCCATAGGCGGCTCCTACCTCAATAGGCTACAACCTATTCTTTATCAAGCTACAACTTGAAAGGAGACTACAATTCCCTTGATCAAAGTTACAAATAAAATTTGTTGGTTACTTGTTGGTCTTTATCTTTGTTCTACAATTAGTTTCAATCCTCTTTTATGCTACTTATTGATGAGGCTCATCATTAGGTAAATTATATGGGCCTTAATGCCACTCTCTAGCTTATTAAAATGAACTTTTCTCACATTTCTTTACATATTTTATTATATTTTACTGAGTGAGATGGGTAAAGGTGAGATGTTATGTCATGTGGCCATATGCATTTACTGTAGGATTTGGAGCAGTTTTTGGATGATTTAAGTGCAGGAACTCGAAGTAGACAAACAAGATATATTTTAGGAGATTGGGTCTCCCTCCTTAACTCCTCAATTACTTGAAGATTCCTCCATCAGATCTCATGAGCTCGGAGTTACAAGCAGCCAAGCCCACCGACTTCACTGGTAGCCAAGCGAGTGATAGTTTAAGACAAGTTAATCTCGAGTTTGGGAGTCAAGCCTCCCTAATTTTAAGGAAGTTGTTAGTAGCTTTAGTTGTATAAATAAGAAGTTCTAGGGCATCTTTAGGATTCAAATTTTTATTGTAGCCAAGAGGAAAATTCGAGCTTAATATATTGTGACTGTTATTCTCATGTTATTTTTGAGATTTTGGTGATAAAGAAAAGGGTTTTTTTGATCCAGCACTGAGTTGACTCAGAGGGTTGAAGCTCTTGGGTTAGGGCCCAACCCTAGCAACAGAGGTTCCTATTGTTTTTGTACATGTATCCTTTGATTAGAATCATAGATTAGCTGCTGAAATTATTTATGTTTCATTTACTTTGCAAGTCTTTGAATGGTTGGTTAGTTTTGATTCCATTAATTGGAGAAGTAGATTAGTGCTACAATAGTGAAAGAAAATACTTCAGAAAAGCATGTGATAGTGGCCTCATCCTCATCTCCCTCATGGGATCACGGCTTGAGGGCCTCACTCTCACAACCCCAAAAACATAGTTATCTTTTAGTTATTACATAGCTTGGGGTTTCTTGTTTTTTTTGTTCCAAGGAAAAAATCGAACTTTTTATTAAGATTTATAAAAAGTTACATAGTATATGCAATTAAGCATTCAGTTGACTATATGATTTTTATAATCATAGAGTTGTTCCGAAATGGTGTTTGAGTGTCTTCCAACTCTACCATCTCACTTTGACTGTCACAATATCACTGATCATTTAAACCCCGGGTCTCCTCGGTGAGGAAAACAACTCGGTTAAATCAGTTGTCTGTGAACATTCATCAAGAAGCCCAAAAAGCAAAAAACAAACATTGTTTTCTGAGTCTTAAGGGATATGGGATGAGCCATTCCCGAGCCTCCTTGGTGAGGAAAACAACCCAAACAGGAATGGTTCAACTATATGTTATGAGTATTTGAAATTTTTTATGCATTACAATAAAGTAAAACAATTCTTCTGTAGACATGTAAATTAAGACAAAATGAAAATAACTGTCGGGGACTAGGATCTTGTGCAGTGAACAAAGTGTTATGTGAGAAATTAGGCATATGGTGGTTGATCCGACACACAGATCTCATCCCAGTCAGCATCCTCTATCCTCCAATTGCCCAGATCTTGTTGCATACCTGCTTTAGAAAGCTGGTCTGTTGTGTTATTGTGTTCCTTGTATACGTGACATAAAGAAAATTCATTAAAAAAAGACTTTAAATGTTTTGTTTCTTCTAAGAGTGGAGATAAAATGTAATTCTGACATCTGCTCACTATGTTGAACCATTTTATGATGTTCATCGAATCCCCGAAGATCTGAACCGTGAGTATGCCCAAGTGGGTAAGGCAACAAAGTAGGAGTTTTAAGGCAGTCAGTTCTGTGAAATTATTTGTTTCGTTCCCCAATCCCACCGAGGCTTTGAGAATTCTATGATTGTTAAGGTGGATTACCAAACCAGCCTCACACTTGTTGTTTTCATTGGAATCCCCATCGAATTTGGCCCATGGGATTCCTTCCTTTATTTGCTCCTCTCTAACAAGGCGAGAGTTCTCATCTCGGCTTGGCTCAAGTATGCTTGTGTAAATTACCGTGCATCCAACTACTGTATTCCCCACCGAGGGATTTTGATCTTTAGAAATACTTTTGTTTCGAGCTAACCAGATACCCCAACCAATGATTAGAGGTAGGTTCCACAAATTTCCTTCCAAGAAACTCTTCCACCAACTCTGCCATACTTTTGCTAGTGACCTCCCTTCCTAGATCACCCTCTTCTGGATAAATCTCCCTACTTCCTGCCATACCTCTTTTGAGTATGGGCATTCTAAAAAAAGATGTTGAATCATTTCTATATCATTTTTACATAAGGCGCATCTCCCTGGTCCCTATTTATATATTCTCTGTAATATATCCCAGGTTGGCACCTTCTTCCTGAGAATGCACCAGAAGAACATTCGGGCCTTAGTAGGACATTGTAGCTTCCATATTGAGGTAACCCACCAGTCTTGGTTTCCCCAACCTTTCTTCAACATTAGGTATTGATAACCTTGTTTAGGAGAGTAAGTACCCGTGTCCGCATGTGGCCATATTAGCTGATCTGGTCCATCTCTTAGCCTGACATTGGACCTGGACAGTTCCTTGGTGAAATTGTGCCATTCCTCCCTCCATTGAGGATTGAGGTTTAATTCCATCCCTGACAACCAGGATTGTCCCCAAATGGTGGAGTGACCTTGTTTCCCAATCTGGCTTAAATTTTGGATGCCACTTATGTCGAGCTGATTTATGAGGCTCGGGGAAAGTGTGTATTCTTCATTTCATCCCACCCATGGGTCCTTCCCTATCCTGACTTGTTCTCCATTCCCAACTTGCCAGGACATGCCTTGTTCTATGATTTTGAAGGCGACTAAAGTGGCTTTCCACACCACTGAGGCATTCCCTTTCTTTTTATTTGGACTCCTAATCTAATCCTCCATCGGGATGGGGTCGATATATTTCCTCTTGACCACAATTTTCCATAGATTCTCCATCCTTGTTAATCTCCATCCTAAATTAGCTACTAAAGACAGTCCAAAGGCTATTAAATATTTTATTCCCCATCCCCCCCACTCCTTTGGCCTTGCCACCTTTTCCCATGCCACCCAAGGCAAGACCGACTCCTCCTTTGTTCCTGCCCAGAGAATCTACTACAAACCCTTCTAACCTTTTCCAATAATCCTTTCGGGACCCAAGTTAGAGCAACCCAATAGACAAGTATAGCCAGAAGGAATGATTTAATCAGGGTCAGTCTACCAGCTCTAGACAACCATTTGAAACTCTAGTGAGTGATCCTCGATTCTATTTTTACTATTAGCCAAAACCAATCCTGCTTCTTGTATGAGTTAGGTTTTAGGAAGAACCCTAGATATTTGAAGTTGTCTTCTAGCTTCTTCTCTTCAAATGGAAGGTCTTCTATCATTTGATCTGCTTCCAGTCTATTGAACCCTTCCAACAACAATTGAGATTTTTCCTTATTCACTTACAAGCCTGTCGCCTTTAAGAAGAGGTCCAAAATGCTTTTTAATTCCTCTGTTTCGCTCCTTCTTCCATTACTAAAGAGCAGGATGTCATCCACAAATAGAAGATGGGTTATATATAGATTGACAACCACTTCCAATCCATTAATTTCACCTTTCCTTTTGGCTTCTAAGAGCAGCTGACTGAGACCTTCAATGACTAGTAAGAAGAGAAGAGGTGAAAGGGGGAATCCTTGTCTCAGCCCTCTTTGGCCTTGAAAGAAAGAGGATGTTGCTCCATTAATTAGTACCACAAAAATCACACTAGTTAAGAAACCCTTGACCCAATTTATGAAGTCTACTTGAAAACCTAGGTGGGTGAGGAGAATACGGAGGTACATCCAACTGATTATGTCATATGCTTTGGAAAGATCTATTTTCACTATTGCGCCTTTGTTTTTTGTTTTGTTTGATGATGTGAATGGTTTCCTAGGCCACACCAATCGCCTCATGAATCTGTCTCCCATCTAGGAATCCAAACTATTCTTTTGATATATGTCTAGATAGTATTGGCTTTAATCTAACAGCGATCACCTTTGCTATGACTTTGTAGATACAGTTACATAGAGAGATCGGTGTAAATTCCTCCAAGGAGGATGGTTCTTCCTTCTTTGGGATGAGGGCTATGAAAGTTGAATTGAAAGGGGGATAAATTGCACCTTTCCTTTTGGATTCTTCAACTACTTCTGTCAATTCACTTCCAATTTGCTCAAAAAAGTGTTGAACAACTCCACCATCCATCCATCTGGTCCGGGGCTCTTATCCTTTTGCATAGATTTTATGGTTCCTTCAACCTCCCCCCTCGTGAATTCTCTCATCAGTTCAATAGTATCCCCTTTGTCCTCATAGCAAGGAAAGGTCTAGGTTGTCCGGATCACTTCTGCAAGGGACACTTCCGCCGGGGCTGTGAATAAATTTTGGAAGTGTCTTATTCCCATCTGTGAGAGTTCCTCAAAAGTTCATGCTTATCTTCCTCCTTCTGCCTTGAAGGACCAAATAATGTTCAAGTTCTTCCTTCCTTTAGCATAATTTTGGAAGAATTTGGTGTTCTCATCCCCAGCCCTTAGCCAGATGGTTCTGCTTTTCAAGCGCCACTGTTCTTCTCTTGCTAAGAGAATTTTCTTCCTTTGGAATTCCAACTGCATAATTCTATCCCTCTTTTCCTACGTTTCATATATCAGCTTTTGGGCTTTCGAGCATTTGTAAATCCTTCCCTATTTGGATTAGGTCTTCGTCTTCTTTCAATTTCTTGGCCTTAGCCTAGGCCATCATATCTTTTTAAAGCTATTTCAGGTTTTCCATAAAGAGGAAAGCTTTGTCCTCTAAATCCCTGGTGCTCATAGGTCTCCATGTTTCTTTAAATAAAGAGTTATAGGATTCCTCCAATAACCAATCAGGATTAAATTTGAAGGGCACTGCCAGATTTTTGGGGTGCTTGGTTAATTCTAGCAAGACTGACATATGATCAGAGTCTCCTCCTTCGCCCACCAACTGACAAAAGGTTGGTATCTTTGCCGCTGCCTCATCTCTCAGGAGGAAGCAATCCAATCTTTTTGCGACTCGGTCTTCCCCTATTCTCCTATTCCTCCATGTGGGTCTTATCTTCAGTAAGTTTATGTCCAACAACTTATTCTCTCTGATAAGGTTTTTAAAGAAATCCAATAGCGGGCCTTCTCTGGTTGTAGGGCCCCAAGCTTCGGCTGTACTTATAGAGAAGTTTAAATCTCCCCCGATCACGAGGTTCAGGTTGTTAAATAGAGATTTGGAGAAAAGGGATTTCCAAAAATGAACTCTACCCTGGGAGGGCCTGTAAATGTTGAGGATCACCAGATTAGTGCATAGATATAGTGAATGGACTTCAATACCCATAACTTGGTCCATCCCACAGGTATTCAATACTTTGAACTTCCCTTCTTTAACCCCCATAACTAGGCCTCTAGAGTGACCTTTAGCATCTAGAGCCTGAATGCTCCAACCAGTCATAAATTTTGCCAGAGATTTTGTGACTTCTTCTCCTACTCCCAATGTTTCTTGAAGCAGTAGGATATCTAGATTATAGTTTTGGATTACCTCTTTTAGGGCTAGTTTTGCAGGGTTACTGGCTAAGCCCCAACAATTCAATGAGAGGATGATCATTGACCTACCTCAGGGGGGGGATTTCATTGCTCTAAGCACCCCAGAAATGGACATTTTATTCCCATCTGCTATATCTATTTTGGCTCTTAGTTGAGCCTTTGACAAGTTGGTTTTCCTCCCTCTCACCTTGCAGTCCCCTGCATGGAGGATTTGCATATCAATTCCCCCCACTACCTCCTAGGGAGGGGGATTTTTCTTGCGGGGTCTGAGATTGTATGGGGTTTTTAAGGCTAGTGTATCTTCGAGTGGAAGGTCACCCTTACCCCATGCATGTTCATGGTTCAAATCTAAATTGGGGATTGATGTGATAATTCTCTCCATTTGAATGTTTTTAGAATTTGAAATAGGAGTGACGATGTTCTATTTCCTGGAAGGACAAGGCACGTATTCAACAAAATTTAAAGAAATTACAGGAGTAAAGGAAAGTAGGGTTGAGTCTGGACCCGTACCCTCTTTGATGAGTATGAGGCTCCCAAGATTTTCTGCTGCTAGGTCTTGATACTTCGCAGATCCTTCTTGCTGCTAAAGTGACTGATATCTAGGACTGATTACTTCCCGCACCTTCATGTGCTCTACTGTGTCCTCTTGATGTCTATCTATATCCATCTGATCTTCTCCCATACTTTTCTTTGTCTGCCTACCCTTTGGTTCCTCCTCTTCTGCAACCCCTACCTCTGCCTTTCTGTGTCTCCTTCGTCGCCTGAAACCCATTGGACACTCTTTTGCCATGTGTCCATAAATATGACACCTGTGACGTCGGAACGACAAGTGTTCATAGTCTAATTGTTGGACGTACTTGTAGTCTTTGTATTGCACTTGTATCTCCTCTGCCAAGCCTACCCAAGGGTTTAAACTTACCAGGATATGTGTCGTCCCCTAGTCTCTAGTATGTAAGAATGATAAGTCTACCTCCAGGAATTTCTCGAGGTGGTTCCCAATGGCTTTGAATACAGATTCTATCCAGAGAAACGGTGGGAGCCCTGGCATGCAGACCCAAACAGGTAACTCATCCACCCTTTCCCTTTGTGCGTCGAACATAGGATTCCATTTTTTGAAGAAAATCAGGTGTCTCTGAAAGCCCAATTCCTTTCCAGTACCCATTCCACTACTTATTTCCTTCCAAATTTTACCATCAACCATCCTTTTGCTAGTGTCGTGACCTAGAATACTGTATCCGACGTGACCTGCAAGTTTTGTGAGGTCCATTCTTGTATGAAATTGGTGGAGTATTTTTTGCCTCGTGCCCTTCCTACCAAAGTTATTTCCATGACTTCCATGGCCTCATCAATTTTAATGTCCATTCCAAGGACTAGGTTTGCTACGAGTTCACTCCTTTTGATTATTTTGGGTTTGTTCCTCTTCTCCCCTGCCTGCCTCTGTCGTGTCCCTTCATCCCTGATCTGTGAGATTGTTTCCACATTTGTTGTTACTTCCGGGAGTGTTCTTGCACTTCCTTCTTCTCTTGTTTTCTGGCTCCCTTCGAACGACCACCCTCCTAGTAGATTGGATCCTTCCGCTCCTACTACCCGTGCCTGGTTCGTCTCCCGTCCTACCTGCCCACTTCCACTCCTTTCCTCTACCTCTGTCAGCTCAAGTCCCCTTCCCTTCTTCGGCCCTCCCCCAACCTCCTTTCAATCCTCGGCTGTGTTAGTGTCAGTCTTTGCAGCCTTCCTCCAGTGATCAAATATGCTCTTACAAAGTGATTTTGAAGTGTCAAGGTCAAATTTTGTCATTTCAGTGAGTCTTCAAGCAAAATTTGGTCACTAGGCATTAGGTCTAGGGTTGGCTTTCACTCCTTCTAAAGTTGTCCAAATGGCAGGCTATGTCATCATTCAGCTGAGTCTATCATCATTCATAGGGTTTTCATTATCATGTCAGTGTCTAATGAGTCATTTTACATCTTGTTCATGCTTCAGTTGTGCCTTGGCAAGTTCATTTCCCTCTGCTAGGGTTTTGAAGCCAATTTCTCTTGGACGGTCAAATCAATGGCAAAACTTGTTTCCTGATGTTCATACACCTTCCCCTATCGTTCATGTACCTTATCAAACACTTCCCATCCCTTAGATCCGCCAAATTCCTCATTTTTGCACAAACCCTAGTTTCTAGCTACAACTTGGCAATTTTCTAGGTTTGTCCTGTGATTTGCCCTTTTGGACCCCTTCCCCTCACTCAATCTATGAGATTCCACTTTCCCCTGCTTCCTAACATCCCTCCCCACTCCCAAAAATTTCCCCAAGAATTTAGAAGTCCCCTATCCCCTTCATCTCGCTTCATTTCGACAAAATTCCTTGTTTCACACATCAAGGCAAGTTTCACTCAAATGATGTTTCAGATCAGTCAAAGATGAATTTTGGAAAACTGAGAGAGGTTTTTGTCCACCACATGCCAAAGAAGAAAAACCTCTTTCACTTTTTTCACAGGTGTCATGGTTGTAAAGAAATGTCAAAAAAACTTGGCATTTTTAGAAAGGGCATGCAAAGAGAAAAATTACCAATACTTGGGAGAAGCCTGATTTTGAGATTTGAGCCTCCAAAAACTCAAAATACATAAAAAAAAAAATGGCTTTCTGCCCACTTTTTGAGTTGCAGAAAGTGACCTTGGGAGAAATGATTTTTGAGGGGGCAAAACAACTCCAAATGCAGAAATTCCACTTGGAATGGAAAGTAGACAGACCAAGCTTTCCAATGAGCCATCTTGAACCTGATTTGGACCAGTGGAACCCACTCAAAACTTGCAGCAAAGGGCGCAGCAGTGAGAGCCAGGGGGCGCGGCAGTGAGAGCCAGCTTTGCCAGAATTGACCTTTTTTGTCAAAAAACACTGTTTTGACTATGGTTGACCATTTTTACTTGTAGATGATGGATAAATGTAATATTTTCATGGAAATTTGATAGATTTTATCTCTCTTTACCCTTCTAGAAGCTTCCTTGATGTAAAAAGTGAATAATTAATGCATGAATCAGTTAGCTAAGTAATAGAGGCAAGTTGTTGAACTGCCTATTATCTAGTGCTTAGTTTGGAATTAGTTCAAACTGCTCCTAGAAGGATGAGCTCGACCCCTAGAGGCAAGGGAAGAGGTTAGCTTGCCTATATTATGTGTTTTCTTAGTCATTTTGAGAGGTTGGAAGGTTGGACTCTTGTGGGAGAAAGCTTTA
>APFE031236537.1:38937-107854 GCA_000404065.3 Pinus taeda | reverse complement strand
GTCTGAATCTATTTCATTCGGGATTCGACGTTTGATTGTGAGGTTGGACTCGGAACTCGTTGTATTACAGCTTAATAGATTTTATGCCATTAGAAATCCTGTGTTATTAAGATTGTTTTTGAGAGTGCGTCTCTTGGAACGTGAGTTTGATTACATTGAATATCAGCATATTCCAAGGTCTCTAAATACACTAGCAGATGCAATTGCTTCTCGAGTATTAGATAGACATTTGAGATAATTGTAAATTTAAAAAACATTTCATCATACATGTGAACAAGATAAGCCGGTAAAATGATATATATATAGATAGTGTCAAAAAATATACATCGTCCTCGATCATAGGTTGAGAAATACCTTATGATCGGCAAAAATGATAAGTACAAAAATCAAAATGTGACATAAGTCTACAAAGGTGATCATCCAATCACTGGTGGTGATCTCTATAAGATACCACTACACGAACTACTCTACATAAGAACCTCCTAAAAGGTCCTGGGACCGCAACTACATAATGCTGCAGTCTGATAGGAATATCATCAATAGACGTCTCTAGTATGTCCATCGTGAGACGCTCCAAATCCTGCTCCAACTCGGCTAGCGTCTCTACAGTTGCATCCTGAGGGGCCGGTAGTGGTCCAACTGGATGTCTTCGCTCGAAAGCCCAGAGATTGGCTGGACGCCGTGGACCCACGTCTGCATTTTAAAAATTTTACTGTCAGTTTTGAAAACGATGTCTAAAATACAAAAACATAGATAAAAACAACTTTGAAAAGTGAATATACCTCTGTCGTCCCATTGTTCTCCCTGTGGAAGAACCATGTCCGGGTCACCTCGAAAATCCATCCTGGAATAAGGAAAATCCTGAATAGAGAAGACTTGGTCTTTCAACTAGTCAAAGTAAGCCTTGGGAAATCGAACAACCTTCTCTCCGTCGTCTGGATGCCGAGCCATGACCGCAACCCATCTCGTCATCTTAGGCTCTCGAGGAGCCCCAACGCCAACTGTGAGCTGCTGTGGGATCAACATAGGGACTCTCTCTAAGGCGAAGCTTATGACCAAAGCCCCATATCCACAGGTCTTTGATCGTCCGTCCTTCGCCCTAGTGAACTGGCCCTTTAGGTTGGCCAGTACAGCAACGCACCAGTTGAAAATGGTGCCCTGGTAGCAGTCTATAGCCATCTGCATCTGGGATCCGGTGGCCATGTGTAAAGCAGCTGCGCCGCAGAGTCTGGTAACAGTGAACGCTATCACCATAAGTTCAGGACGGGATATGAATTTGATCTCAATCCCCTTCTCCTGGTTCTGGTTGTTACACCACTCTAGCTGGAGGCTAGCAAGGGATTGGCCACCCGGGCTAGTCCCGAACAGAGAAAGGTGTTCGCCTCTGTTAGGAAAACCAGTGAGAAAGTATATGTCGGAGGCCTCTATCTCGAGCTGATGGTCTCCAATGTAGAAGCATTGATCCTGGATATTCCACCTCTCGACCAGCCACTACAGAAATGGCACCTGGGCCCTCATGCCAGGTATGACCCAGTATTTGTGCAAGCCGCATGCTCACAATGCATCGATGGTAGGTTGATGATTCAACGCGGTCGAATCAACATCTTCATGCTCTCTTTCACGCCAATCCAACATGGTGGGTATCCTACACACCATAAAAAGAGTCTTAGCAACCTTAAAATCAAATTTTTATGGTTAAATTTGGAGATTTGAGTTTGCGGATGCGCTTTACACGGGGTACGCACCCCGCCTTTAGAAACAGAGTGTGGGTACGCACCTGGTCTGAAGGTAGGTTGCGTACCCTGACCCTTTTTCCTTTAAAGAAAAAGGTCGAGGTACGCAGGTTACCCACGGGCCACCTGCATACCCCAAGAAGCACATCCCAAAACCCCTATGCCTCCAAAAAATCAAACTAAGACTTAAAATTAAATTCTAAACGGATGAAATTGAAGAGGAGGATGTTGTGGATTACCTGGAAGTGACAGCGTTCGATTCCGACGGTCTGATTTTCCGCAATGTCCACGGGAAGTTTCTTTCCAAAAGCCCTTTTTTCTACCTCAACAGTAAAATGGTAAAATGACATGGTAAAAGGTCTTTTTATAGGTTTTTTGGATAAATAAATATTAAATTTGTTTATTTTTCACCATGGAAGGTCATTTTTCAATGTATTTTTTGCCTATCTTAAACAGGTATGAGTAATGTGTCGTTTTTATGCAGGACAAAGGGATTTTCAGGGAAACTTGTCATTTTTCGCGAACCAAACATCAGAGTCATCTTTTAAGCTCTTTTCTGACTCCTAAAAAATGAAAAGATTGCCGAGTGTTTCTTTTACACTCGTTAAAACGGAATTAAAAGACAGTCCCCTTATAGCCCTTTTCTGACCGTAAAAACAGGAAAAGATTGCCGGATTTTTGTCGTTTCAAATTCGATACTGGAAATAAAACGACGTGTCCTTGATCATTTTTTACTTTTCAGGTCAAAGACACTAATCATGAAATTACTCCTTGGTCGCAAGACCAAGTGGTTCTCCTAAGTATTATTTTATACTTTTTCGGGCTTAGGAGACACAAATTTACGAAAAAGTCCAATCTGGAGTCTCCTTAAGTTTTTCAGACTCCCTAAAAATGAAAAACGTTGAGTTTCTCCTATACTGGACTCGTTAAAATTTCACAGTAAAGGACCTGTTCTATTACAAACAGGAACGGACCACTCCTTCTTAGGGTTCGAATCAAAAACTAAGTTGGACTCACTCAAAGGATGAGCTTACAATCACGCATATGTTATCCTCCTCAAGCTTGTAAAAAATAAAGAGGTACTTGCCATAAATGGTGGGGGAAAAGAGAAAAGAATGAGCCTATTTGATATCCTTTTTGTCTCAGAAAAACCTTACTACCACTCTTGAACACGACACTTTTTAGTCACCTAGGTTGGGAAATCCTTTGCCTCACAGTTGATCAAACCTCATTGATATTCTTCAACTGGGTTCTGGGGATTAACTTTGAGTCATTCGTCACCAAACCATCTGTTGTGTCGTTATGTGTTCAAGAGGTCTGTAAACAAAACATTCAACTGCAAAATACCTATCATCCATTTTATCATCCTTGAGTCAGTCCTTACAGCAACATTTCTTCAACCTGAACTATGATTTCGTGTTGTGGGCTTGCCTGCGACGGGTCACTTTCTGTCGACATCAGCACATTATCTAGAGAGTTGACTTAGAAATTGTCAGTACCTTGAAGTCTACATGCATCAATGGTAGGTTTCTCGCCTTCGACGTCAGTTTTCATCATTGACTTGCGATCGAAGGATTCCATGAAATGTTCGACATCGACTCATTCATTGACATCTCATGGATTGTACTGGGTACTTTGAGAACCATTGACATCACTGGTGGTCTCTCTCACGCTTGTTAACAGTTTACGTCATCGATTGGTAATCAAGTGGTTTCTACCATGTTCGACATCGACTCATTTATTCGCATGGTTAGAATCGTACCAATTCGGGAAATAGAAATGAAGACCCTAGATCTAGTTTCTACCATCCAGGCTACGAGGAGTTTTGTACTCATTATATAGTAGACCAATTATAAACAGATGGTTGCGTCCATACTGTGTCTACATGAGTCTATGATTATGATGTACTATGAAATCATTCCTGTATCAGAGTAGTGGTTAGTCTGTTAGTTAAAGATTTTCATCTGAGTATGGGAATGCCTACCTCAACGATGATATAATCTTATACATGTATTTTGTTTTGAAAATTGCAGGTTCCGACTGGGCTCTCCACAAGATAATCCTTGAAATGATAAAGTACTTCACCCTTCCTAGATGATATAAAACCCTAATCTATTACAGGCTTCGCACTTTAGGGGGCAATCTGTTACACTAAAATTTGTCACCATGACTATCTACAGTTAGTATGGCTCCATCAATAGTCATACTATCCTCCTTGGCAAGCCTCATACCTCTGCTCTCCATGTCAAACTTCAAAAAGAGAGAAACTCATTAAAAACATGTTTATCTCTGGGTACGTAGTTTCTCTCTACCTTACCTGCGTGTACGCATCCCAAGTTCACAATACCTGCGTCCTTGCACGCTTTGTATGTAAAGGGGTGGGTGCGTACTCCTGTAAAGGTCAAAAGGTGCGAGTTTCATCTTAAAAGAGTTACTTGTGGTCATTTCTAGAGCATTCTAGAAGCTTATTTGACGTGTATTGAGCGCCTCCATATGGTTCATGTATCCCTATGAAAGAGGAACTTATCCCATCAAGAGAGGAGCTACCCCATCCAAAAGAGGGGCTTATCCCATTGATGTTGGACCTGATTAACTTTCTCTAGAGCATTATAAATACAGGCATTGGGCCAGAGGAGGGGAGGTTAAAAGCTGAATATTCCAAAGGGTAGATGCTGCTGGAATTAGGACTTCCTTGTAGAAGCTTGTGAGGAGAGATTCCCATCCTTTCTTGTTTCATTTGGAAGTGGGTGAGCTTATCAAAGTAAAGCAAAACTCTTGCTGGACCCTGGGAGGAACTTGCACAACACCAAGGCTCAGGTTGTAATGGTTTCTTTTGTTTCCTATTAATACAAATAAGTCCATTCTTCTCAACAATTTGTTATTAATGAGTTGTTTCATATACTCCTTGGTCTGTATGTTGAATATGTTTATTTTATGAGATATTCAGGTGCTATTTAATCGTTTGATTGTTAGTGAATGCAGGTTTCGAAGTGAAGGAGGAGCTCATCCGGATCGACGAGGCTGGACTACTACAATAGCGTTGGACTACAGGTAGGATATAAACACTTGATTTCTTGTATGATAAATGCATGTTTAGAGAAGGATTGCTCTTAATTGTCTTGTTTGTCACTAGAAAGTCTTAGGCTTCTAGGGAGGTTGGTTTTGTCCGCAAGATTAACTCTTTCCGCATGATATTGTTGTTTCATTATATTCTGTGCCAAAGTGAGGTGATCCTTTAAGAGTTGGAGAACTTGTTGTTGATGCTCGATGTGATCTTCCACTGCTTGAACCTTAGAATGATTATCCAAGACTTTTTGGAGATATGGAGAAATAGATGATTTCGATGTTATAACCTCTAGTGAACATAATTGTGAAATTATGCCCCATTGTTGTTTCTTTAGAAGTTTTGTCATGCCATTAGAGCTTATTATCTTTCTTGGTTTCCCTGCGATACCCCTTAATTCAACTTCCTTTCCTTCCCAAAAAAAATTCAAGAAAATTTATTGAAAATTAAAAGCTACCGTACCCAAAGATTGTAACCATTGGACTCATAGTACAACATCAATACCACCAATTGGAATGGAAAGCATTGGACTATTCAATACATATTCTCCCATGGATAGCTTGATATTATGGCACTTTCCAGAGCAATTTATGGTTCCTCCATTTTCAACCGTTACTTGACACTCTTGTGTTGGATATAGAAAGCAATCCAATTCCTTAGCTATCTTACAATGAATAAAATTATGGGTACCACCCGAATAAATCAACACTATTACCTTTTTCTTCTTGATATGTTCTTCTATCTTGAGAGTTTGAGGAGTGGTAATTTATGTCAATGTATTACAAGATATGGTCGGATTTATTTCTTCTTTCTCTGGGGTTGGTTCCTAGTGTATATCCTATTCTTTTAATGTTTCTTGTTCCTTTTCTTCCTCCTCTTCCCAATCTATGTAAATTAATTTCTTCTCAGCACACTTATGACCTCTAGTGTATTTGTTATCACAACTTTAAAAAAGTCCTTTTGATCTTTTTTCTTCCAATTTTTGTGGTATCAACCTTGTAGATTGTGGAGGGCTAGGAGCAATAACATTTCCATCTTTATAGTTATGAGTGGTAGGCTTCCTTATTGCCATAATTTTTCTTTCAAATTTTCTTACCCATATGAATGCCTTCTCCAATGAATCAGGTTCCCAAAGGCAAACCTCATGTTGGATGTTATCCTTTAAAGTCCCTATGAAGACATCAATCCTATGCTCCTATGGAATATCATTTACCCTTTTATTCAATTTTTGGAAGTCCTCAATGTGCTCTTCCATTGAACCCTTTTGTTTGAGATTTGTCAATTAGCTAAAGAAGATGTTGCTCTTTGTATCCTCGTAATGTGCTATAATTTCCTTCGTAAAAATTGACCAAGTGACAATTTTTTTACAAGAGAAAATCCATCGATACCATACAAATTGATTGGGTTCTAAATATAAAGTTGTAATATGTACCTTTTATGTGTTTTTCACATCATGGAGATCAAAATATTGCTCCATCTGTAGTATCCATGTTACGAGATCCTTGCCACAAAACTTCCTCATATCGACCTTTGGAATATGGTGGGTCTTCAATCCAACATCAGAGTCTATGAAATCATGATTAACGTTTCTTTTTTTCTCATCATGAGTTTCTTCTACTACCTTTTCACCATGAGGAAGCCTTTCTTGTAGCAACTTTCTCAAACCTTCCATTTCTTTCTTCAAGTCTTCCATGTTGCCTTTTAGTTTTGCTTCTATACCATCGATCGTAGCTTCCATTCCATTCTTCAAACCATTGATCTTAGATTCAATTCCATTCTTCAAAATAGTCATCTTAGCTTATGTTACCCTTTGTGAGAGCAAAATTTGTTGCACTTGGTCTCGTAATTTGATATATCATGTTGCATTTCTTCCTCTACTTCATGTGTCATGGTAGATATTTCAGGTTTCTTACTAAATGTTTCCATTTTCTTTATTTGGGGCATCAATTAATGATAATTACGCTTCATTATGCCCTTTGAATCACTTAAAACTATTTTTTCAAACAAAACTTATGCATGTTTTAAGAAACAACACACCTTTTTTTCACTTTGTATGAGCTCGATATTGAATCTATTGTATCTCTGTAATTTTGGATATCCAAGGTCTAAAATTTCATCCTATGGTAGCCCTCTGAGTTTTCTTTCCAACCCACAACTTATACCAAGATTATATTCTTCAAGAAAGCGTTATGTCAAATCTCCCACGATGACCTAATTATGGACTAGTTCATTAGAGCGAAGTTGTACGAGATTCCACGTGTCATTGTTTCAACCTTCGGCCTTGAAATTTCTAAACAAAAAACTATATTTCATGAAATTTCAGCCACTTTTTACAAAATTCAAATACGATGCTTGAAACGAAAGTTATGATGATTTTCCCTAGGTCACCTATTTGAGACAAAATTTTGGTGCCCTCAAACCGTAACTTCCTGAGAGCATATCTCCCAAAATATAGTGAACCAAGATCTAAAATGTTTACACAAAGTTCTATATGATTTCAAGTCCACGTGGTAAAAATTTCAGCTTCTTAAGCCCCGTATATAAAAAGTTATGAATGTTTCCCCATCGAAGAGGCTAATTTGCATTAAAAAAAAAAAAAAATCACATTTTTCTCGAATTAAAGGGAGATTCATTTCAATGCATCTTTTCAAAACTTTACAAGATTTAGAGAGGGCTTGATGGAAAGCATCTCCATAAGGGTTGAATTCATCCATATAAATCTCAACCGAGACATGTACAATATCAATAAAGGTACTCAACACTGCTTTCTAAGGTGGCAGGGGCATTACACAAGCCAAATGGAAGGACCCTATAGGCAAGGGTCCCCCATGGACATGTGAACGTAGTATTATCTCGTCTTTCAGATAGATTTTGATATAATTGTAGCCACTAAAACCATCCAGAAATTCGAAGATTTTTTTCCCTACAAGAGCATCCAAAACTTGGTCAATAAAAGGTAAAGGGAAATGATCTTTCGTGCTAGCCTGATTAAGCTACCTATAATCAACATAATCTCTCCATTTCTATTCATTTTGGGCATAATAACTAGAGGTGATACCCATTCACTATCAAAAATAGTGCAAATGAATCCTGCATCTAACCATTTTTGCAATTATTGTTTTATTATGTCCTTAAAAATCTACACATCCCCTCCATACATTCGTTTCACTATTTCATTTGTTACTAGTGCAGATTCAGTCCTGAATTTTGCAAGTGTACCATCCTCCTCCTACACCAATGATCGTTGAAATCCAATAATTCGATTTCCTAGCCTCTAAGTTGCAAGCATAAATGTCATCCCACAAAGGCAAATCAAAGTTGGTTTTAGAAAGCCCTACATTGCCCCCTACTGTAAACCTTGATGAACTTCCCCTGGTAGAGACCCAGTTTGAGTTCGATCTTTATGAACTCCACAACTAGGAAAACCAAAAATGCTTAGATGTCAGTGATGAATTGAGCATTTTGGAATCATTTTTACCTCAATTCATTTTTCCCCAAACTCATGTTTTTCCATAATTTGTTACATGGTGTCATCTCATATATCTGCCTAGCGAGAGGGTTGTAATTGCCCAAAACAATGAAACTCTATTTGAAATTACACTTGAAGCTATTTGTCAAGAACTCCAAATTGATCCTCCAACTCCATTATATCCTTTTTCCACTGATTCACTCATGGAGATATATCATAAAATCACTTTCTCTCAATGAGCCTATATTTTTTAGTCCTTTTTACATGAAAATTCCAAGTTACCTAGAACTAATACCCCATATTATGCTTCTATCTTCCCTAAAATGTCAAGGCAAGTTATTTCTATGGTCACTTTCTTATTAGGTTATCCTACATATCAATCGGTAGATGAAGTAATATTAGGATTTTTATCAGTGTTCTCTACTGGTTAGAAGCCTTCAAGCATCTTCAATTACATTCAATTTCTGTCAAATGTTATTCATGTCAATTTTTAAAGTTTTTTGCTGAAGTTGCATTCAAACACCAGTCAGTTCTTGTATATTTGTTGTTATTTCATCAAGCAAAGAGATTCAAGTTTCAATTATAGAAGTTGGATGCAGAGGGAAGACCACGGTTAGTCATTCATTGTACTTCCTTGGTGAGGAAGAATTCAGAAGAACACTCCTTCAGTAAATTTGTAGATCAGTTCTTGCATGTGTCCTTATCTCTTCTTTGGAATGATGTTATACCAAGGATTTAAACACAAATCAAGAGAGTCTTACATCTTACCGAAAAAGCCAAGGTTGGAGACTGGTATCTTTACCAAAACCATACAAAAATAAGGATATATGGATGTGAAATCTCTCCTTACAGGTTGCCAGTTTTTGTGCTAATAAGAATCTTTTCCTTAGAGTATATCAAGCAAATGATGAATATGGATGACTTAAATTTTGTATCAAGAAAGCAGAAGGCACAGTTCAAGGTGAAGGCACAACTTGGTCCTTTCACCATCAACACTAGAGCAACAGTAAATGAGATAGATTTTTTAATGAAGCAAATGAAATTCAATTTGAGTTTCACATGGTCTTATGATCCTTTAGGGATAATTTCAAAATTAAGAGTGGAGCAGAGGACCATACCTTATGTACATACACCTAGACCAGAAATAGAGCAATATGAAAATCAAGAGGAGTGGACAGAGAATACGCTACAAGAAGATGAAGAATAGACTGTGATTAGACATCCCTACAAACTCTTATCTCAAAAGAAAAATAAACTAAAAGGTCAAGGGAAAGTATGTCTCCTACAATCTCATAATATCAAGTTGTAGACTTTCTAGTTTTCAAGAGAAGAAAGAAAACAAACACTGAGGAGGAATCCTTAAAAGAAAAGGTCTCATGGGAACAAACGACAGTTGTTCTACGCAGTTTTCCCACTACCTATTTTTCACATATTGAATAGAGTCTCCTGGGGCTTTTTCTTCTCAGATTGCAACACAGCAAAATATTTTTGCCAGGTACAAAGAGATTAAGAGGAAAAATGAAGCATTGAAGGTCACAACTTATTCAGAAATCTAGAAGCAGTCTTCTACTACCATGCACAGAGTATTGTCTTTACTTCACATAGAGAAGGGACAATTCCAATTAGCTTTCTTGGAACCTACAATTCCAATCCCTAAAAGTGCAGAAGATTACAAAAAATTGTCTTTGCTTTTGACAGCAAGAAGATTCATACAATTAATCAGAGTGAATTGCATAAATAGGCTAGTGAGATGATATATTCAACATTAACAAGTTCAACCATGGTAGCCTCTAAAGTACAAGCCTCTCTGAACAATATTCATTCACAGATGAAGATGGAAAGAATGTCATTCTTGGCCAAAGACACTAGAACTAAAGCTCTTGAGGATTTGGTAATTAAACTAGAATATGATCCTAGCGACATTAAAACAGCTAAGGAAATGATAAAAAACACAAATGCTAATATTCAAGCCCTGAGAAAGCATCTAAAGCTTCCAACTAAAGAGCACCCATAGACCAAAGAAATTACTCAGCTGGAAGTAGAGAAAGAAAATTTGTTCAAGTTGATGGTTGAGCAAAATGTTCAAATTAAGAAGATGGAGACAAATATGGAGATACTTTCGAAAGAAAAGGAATAGTTAGTAGCCACGGTTACATCAACACAACAAACAGCGACAAAAACTTCAACAGAAAGAATAGATTCAACCACTGAAGACTCCTCTAAAAAAATAGTGAAGGCTTTGCGAGATTTATCGTTGACCAAAAATTTTCCAAAGTAAGAAGGACAATAAGTGGACATCATTTCATTGAAGGTTTACAATATGACTTGTTTATCCAGCATGAAATTCATCACATGTTTCTTAATAAACAAACTTTTGAAACATATACAATGGTGGATGAAAGATTTAGAAACATGGTAAACTTCTGTATTCCTAGTGAAAACAAACGGGATAAACTACTGGAGCTCATCGAGTGAATCAAGCATGATTCAAGTGACCATTGACAAAAAAACGGAAACATAATCCTAAATATCAGGAGCAGTCAACAGAAGAGCAAAATTATAGATAAAGTCATCAACAACAATCCTCAAAGTGTGTGCAAAACATTTAAATCAGTATAGAATTGCTATTATTTAGTTATATTTTTTAAATATCTAAATCATTTTAGTAGATATTATTTTGTAATAAATTTTGTTTCAAGTCCAAATATTTAGACGGACTCTATAAATATTTTGTAAAAAAAATAGAAGGGGTTGAGTGTGGAGAAAAGAGAAGATCCTTATTTTGCTTGTAAACTGTGGAATTTAATTTGAAGTAATCAATTCAGAAATACAAAGGCAATATTGTTTTGGGATTCTTGTGTTAGATAAATGGTGATGTTTATCTCTTTGTAAAATTGCATTTCCTTCAAGTTTTCACATGAATGCTCAATCTTGATTGTTTACAAGAAGATTATGAGTAAAATTTACTCATAGTACTTTGTTATGGCTTGTTAAGAAATCTAAATGTTTTCCTTCTGAAATTAAATATAAAATTCATCTTTGTATGTGTTATTTTTAATTGATCCTCACTCTTATTCATCTCATACATACCGCAAATATTTTGTAAGATCCAGGAGTTTGCCTACCTCGCCCTGTTTCAGCTACTCTGCTTATTTATGATTAATTACTGACTATTCTTCAGACTCCATTCCCAATGGACTTTTCCTTCGTCGTGCAACCACAACTTTAAAAAACCTATCTTTCATATTCATATCTAGCCTAAAACCTAAGATAATGATTGAAAATTCATACAAAGAGATCCCTCTCTGAAGCTATAAGGATTAGATCCTAGCTTTAAAGTGGTTTGTGATTATCATTGCAGTTTCCTCTTCAGCCTAGGAAAATTACAGAGTGCTAACATTTTGGCAGCCATACTAGGGAAATCGAATGCTAAATATTCCCTGGTAAACATTGATTTCAAAATCTTTAACCTATTTCCTGGTGGTGACTATGAGGTAGCAATCATTAGGCTAAATTTTTCACCCAAAAGTTGTGTTTAAAACTAGTTGTGACAGGTTTCTTAGAAATCTGGCTTCTAGAAAGATCCACACAAGATCACATCCAGATCTTGATCCTCTGAAAGTTGTAAGTGATCCTGAAAAGGCAAGCAAGTAATGGTCCTATCTAGAGATATCAAACCCTTCCTGAAAGAATTATAACAGTTGAGGACGTTGAATTTGATCTTCCTTTTGAACATAGCCTTTTTAGATCTAAATATGAAAACTTTCTCTCTAAAACAATCCTTAATGAATCTAAATTCATACCACTTATCCTTGCATAGAAAATTGGTATTTCAAAGTCTGGCAGAGATATTTTACAGCAGTCCACAAACTTGAGGATTTAGTTCATCAGTTGAATAACATAGCAGAAAAATCATCCACATTTCAGCATGTTGCTATTATATCTTTTGTTCCTTCAATTATTGTTCCTTCGATACCTTCTCATCGCTATGCTCCTCGTACTTTTGTTGTCTATACTCCTCTCTTTACAACAACTCAACAGATTGTAGTTTCCTCACCTCTACCACCTTCATCATCAAGCACTGTACTGAGTACATCCAACTCTCAAACCATAATCATGGTAGCTCGATATTCCCCACTAGTTTTGCAAGTACCTTTGAATGTCATGCCACATAACTATGGATAATACATACCTTAATTTGATGGTACTGGGACAATTAAACCACAACAACACGTATATAGAATGAATTTTTTTACAGACCTTGAAGAGGTAGATGATGATGATGATGTGAAACTGAGGTTTTTTGCCCAAATCCTAGCAGGGTAAGTTAGGAAGAGGTACAGAGGGTTGGAAACAGGCAATATTGCTAATTTACAACAATTTCATCAAGTTTTCCTTCCTTAGTGGGAGGTAAAGAAGAATCCACTTCAAATTCTTGCAGAATATGAAAGTTTGAGAAGGGGTTTGGGTGAATGAGTTCACAACTACACAAACATATTCACCAATACTTATAACTCTATTCTAGCAAAAATAAAGCCTCCACTGGATTTGGCTTTGCTTCATTATCCAGAAAGATTCGATGCTGACATGGCCTACCAATTAAGAGAAAGAAGTCCATCTACTTTGGAAGACATGCAGAAGATTGCAATAAATGTGGAAGCAAACTTATTAACCAAAAAAGCTAAGTTAAAGTCCGAGAAGAGGGTAACTATCAAGGAGGAGACTTCAACATCATCATATGTTAAGTTAGATAATTTGGCTAAAACCATGGAGAAAATGACTTTGATAGATAGGGCTACTACAAGAGAGCCTCAAGGAGGTCCTCAAATAAGAAATCCAAACTTTAGAAGACAACAAATCCAAATCAAACAAAGAGATCAAAGAAATCCATTAGACCAACAACAAATCAGACCTCCTTTCCAAAAGAATTATGCAAAAGAAGAACAAGAAGCAACAGAAGAGCAAGAAGAGGATCATATTAATATTTTTGGGGAGGGATAAGTGGGCACCATTTTCTTGACAAAGGAGGAACATGATTTGTTCTTGCAATCACAACAAGAAGTCATGCCTGCAGAGTCTAAAGACAATAAGACGGGCTTTCAGACTGTCATTATGGAGGTTCACAAACAATATAATTTGAGATATAAAAATGTTGCATCAAATCCTCCCAAGAAGTTCCAAACTAATACACCTTCTACAAGTCAAAAAAACATTGATCCTTCGAAGGAAGCTCAAAAACAAGATACAATTGTTAAGGAGGTATTAAAATCTCAATCAGCTTTTTTTTTTTTTAACAAGAACGGGTAGTGTATATAATGCCAAAAGTGGAGCAAGCTCCTATTACAATTGATAGTAGCTTATAAAAACTGAGCAATGAGAATGAGTTGGGAGCATAGTCCCTTCTCCTATGCTTAAATTCAAAATTTCAATGAGTTCTTTGGCTATTCTTGATTACTGTCTTACATATTGTCTCACTGGAAAAGCAAATTATGTGACCTGTTCCTTGTGTTTTTCCTCTTGTTGTTCCTTAAGTGTGTTGTTCCTTATACTATTGTTCATTTTGCTTGTTGCTCCTTCTGCTTGTTGTTCCTTTTGCTTGCCATTCCTTCTGCTTGTTGTTCCTTCTACTTGCCATTCCTTCTGCTTGTTGTTCCTTCTGCTTGTTGTTCCTTATGCTTGTCGTTCCTTCTGCTTCTTGTTCCTTCTGCTTGTTGTTCCTTCTGTTGTTGTTCCTTCATCTATTTGTTGTTCCTTCTGTTGTTGTTCCTTCGGCCTGCTATTCCTTCAGATGTTGTTCCTTCTGTTGTTGTTCCTTCTGGTTGTTGTTCCTTCTCGTGTTGTTCCTTCTGCTACTGTTCCTTCTGGTTGTTGTTCCTTCTGTTGTTGTTCCTTCTACTTGTTGTTCCTTCGGATGTTGTTCCTAAGACTGGTTAAGGAAGAGTATGAAACGAGCAAGGTCCTCCACTAAGGCTAAGTTTTCCTTGAGATAGCAGATGACCTTTATTTGCCAGCGAGTATGCATGCTTGTTTAAATCCCGCAGAATATGGTATGAGTCAACTGTGTCAAAGTGTTTTGAATTCGCTGCAAGGTTTTGTTTAAAGCAGGGTTACGAAAATAATCTTTGGAGTTTAAGAGATCAATCAAAAGCTCTGAATCTCTGAATATTTGAATTATTTTATAACCTAGTTCTTTCGCAATCTAGCATGCTTTTAAGAGACTTTCACTCTCTGCTTGATTGTTCGAACTTATGCTTAGACCCCAAATAAAGCTGGTTTTATTCGATCTATCTGGGGAAAGAATCAATCCTCCTCCACCTACAATTCATGGGTTCCCCTTGGATGTTCCATCAAAGAAGATAGTGGATTTTGAGGTCCCCTACCACCACGTGAGAAAGTCACCTTCAATGATACGCAAGCGCTAAGTAGGAGCTTTCATCGGTTTGCTGGTTGAAACTTTCCTTTCTCCTATCATGCAGGGTCCTAGCCACTTCGAGGCTTCTGCAGGTAAAGAAGAGGAAAAAACTAATTTATCTACGATTTCCAATAAGAGGGCTTTCACTTTGGCAACCACTTCCACTAAATTCAGGAGCCTGTTGTTGAAAACGCAATCATCTCTCACCAACCACACTTTCCACCAAGGGCATTTTGGAATTGTTTGCCAAATGTTATTCCATCCTGCGTTTTTAGTTTTTTTCTCAGGGTTTTGGTATGCCCAGGAGGTGTAGAGAGACACAACTGTTATTTGAGAGGGGGTGGGAACGCTGAGACTATGGAGGACCATCTTCTAGACTGCTTGTGTGAAATCGCAGTCAACTAGTAAGTGGTCAGAGGTTTCGATAGCAGAAGTGCATAGGCGGCATCTAAAGGGGCTGTGGAACCCTTTTTTGTTCATATTTTATCCTATTAGTGCCTTTTTATGCATGAGTAACCAAGTGAAGAAATTCACCTTTGGAAGGCTAAGAAGGGACCAAACAGATTTCCAGAGCTTCAGTGTCTGCAAAGAGGAGTGTGTAACTTGTAAAGAGGAGAAACCTTGAGCTATTGTATAAATTCCAGTTCTTCCCCACCCCCATTTATCTTTGGATGAGCGATGAACAGGGGTGAGACCAGAGAGGGCTGCACACAACAAGTTTTTTTGTGATTCCAAAGGGTTAGGAACCCCTGGAAAAGTCCATCCTGCCCAATTCCCTTTGTTGTCCCATGAACATATGTCTGCAAGCCAAAGGAGGCCTTTGTTCACTAGCCAGATCTTTGTATCGTTACAGGAATTTAGGGTGGCCAGTGGGACATTCCCTTGGATAGTATCCTCCCACAGTAATTTTCTATGTCCATTGCCCGGAATTCGGTATAAATGCTGTTGTAAATGGTCGATGCTTCTTCTGACTAAATTCCATATTGTTGTTCCTGTTGGAGTAGAAGTTGTTGTGAGGTTTCTTAGGGAGCCTCCCTTTAGGTATTTCTTCCAGAGGATCTTACTGAAAGGATGATTTTTATCTGCGTATAGTTGTCATATGATTTTTCCACAGAGAGCCAGATTTGCCAAGCCTGGATCCCTAATCTGTAACCCACCTTGCTGGAGTGGTCTTTTAAGGATATTCCATCTTACCAGATGTAACTTGCTCTGATTGCCCTTGCCTCCGTTCCAAAGAAAATCCCAAAGGAATTTGGAAATCTATTTCATGGTAGACTTGGGAGCTAGCAAGAGGGAAGACTGGAAGATGGGAAGGGCGGAGAGGACTGCCTTTATCAAAACCATCTTCCCAGCCTTTGTTAGCCATTGGCCTCCCCAATATGCTATTTTTGCTTTTATCTTGCTAATTACTTCTGTCCAAAGGGAGGGAGGGCTTGGTCCCAAGGTTAAGGGAAGACCTAGGTATTTGATCTTTTCCCATTTATCGTACCCAGGGAATCCCAATGTGCAGGCAATTTGAAGGATAGTTGGATGATCTACATTCCAGCCGTAGACAATGCTTTTTCTTTTATTGATCAAGGCTCCTGTGATTAAGCAGAAGTGTTGAAGAATTTCTTTGAAAGCCTTTGCTATCTTAATCAAGGACCCTCCCAAGAGGAGAGAGTCGTCCACAAAGAGGGTTTTATTTATAGGATCCACTCCTCTTGCTGCCTTGATACCTGGGATAGAGCCTACTTCCATTTCCGCTGTAAGTTTTTTGCTTAGGGATTCTCCCAACATGATATAAAGAAAGGGTGACAATGGGGACCCATGGCAGAGCCCTCTTGAAGCTTGGAAGAAGTCAGAAGGTCTGCCATTGACCAGGGGCGCTATCCAAGGTCTGTGTGTGCAGGCTTTTATCAAGTTGACAAACTCAGCACTAAAACCGAAGGAGAGGGCGATTTTATAGAGAAATGAAAGTTTAACCCGGTCAAAGGAATTTTACATATCCAACTTGATGAGCATGCCTTTTTCCTTCTAAGTGTAGCTAGAGTGGAGGGCTTCTTGCACTTGGATCACATTGTCTATGAGGTGCCTTCCTTTGACAAAACCGCCCTGCAAAGGGGAGATCAGGCTCCCTAGCAGAGGCTTGAGTCTATTGGCTAAGAGTTTGGCAAGGATCTTGTAGGAGGCATTGCAGAGAGAGATAGGTCGGAACCTGTCGAAAGTCTCAGGGTTAACTTCTTTCAGGATTAGGGCAAGGAAGGTGGAGTTGGTGTACCCTCCCACTTTGGCTTTCTTTTGGAAGGCTTTTACCATTCTGAGGAGATCAAGTTTTATTACCTCCGAGCAAGCTCTGTAGAAATGGATGGTGAAGCCATCTGGCCGAGGACCTTTATCCGACTGCATTGACCATATGACTCCCACTATCTCTTTTTTAGAAAAAGGCTTCAATAATCTAGTGTTTATCTCTGCTGAGACAAGTGAGGGGATGTTTGACAAAAATTCAGCAGCAAGGTCTTCATCGGAAGAACCATCCTCCTAGAACAAATGTTGAAAATGGGATGAGGTGGCATGTTTTATGAGAGGTTGTCCTTTGATGACTTCCCCCTCACTGGTGGATATTTCGGAAATGTGATTCCAAGAGAGACGAGCTCTGCATTGTCTGTGAAAGAATGTTGTGTTTCTGTCTCCAGCTTGTAGCCAGAGGCTGAAAGACTTAAGGCACCAGTATTCCTCTTCCTATCAAAAGGAAAGAAAAGAGTTGAACTGGGCATTATATTCGATGAGCAGCTGAGCTTTGGTGATTTCAGATCCTTCCATGCCTAACTGAATCTCATCTAGATCATGAACAATCTTTTGTCTATTGTTTGTTGGAGTGGAAAGGGGTTTTTTCTTTGCCTTGGATTTTAATGCACACTTGGTGTATTTGAGTTTCTGTTCCCACACAAAGCTGGGGGATCCTTCACTTGGTTGTGACCAAAAGTGATCCACTGTGTCCATAAAGCCCTCTCTCGATACCCAAAGAGGGTTGAATCTAAAGGGAATGGGGCACAAGTCCTCCTTTTTTTCTATCAGCAGCGAGATGGGGATATGATCAGATGTTATTTTGGTCAGTATTTTTTAAGAGATTAAATGCTTCCCCTCCATCAAAGTACTTCGAACTACAAATTGGTCTAGACGGACAACAATGTTGGCATTACCAACTCTATTGTTGGTCCAGGTATAACGACCTTTCTTAGGTTTGAGGTCAAGGAGGTCCCATGTGAGCATCAGAGACACCACCGAGGCATGGAAAGGATCTTTACCCCATACTCCACCTTTTTTCTCGTTTGGGTCTAGTGTGATGTTAAAATCCCTCACCAATATGATATTTGGAGGGGAGTAGATTTCTAGAAAGTCTGAGAGGGAAATACAGCAATCCTTCTTTTCCAGGAAGTTAACAGGAACATAAAGATTGAAGAGAGCTAAAGAAATCTTACTTGGGAGGTGTAGAAGATCTGTACATATCCAGCGTTGGGTTGTGAAGGAGATTTTCGGCTAAAACATATCCTCCGACCATAAGGTTGCAAGGCCCCTTGAAGTTCCTCAGGCGCTGACAGCTTTTCCTGAGTTCTTTTTCCACTTGGTTCAACTTAAAGATAGAAGAGCATCTTCTTCTATATTTGTCTCTTTGAGCAGGAGGATATCTGAGGGTTCCATTCTTGATAGATCTTTTACTGCTTCAGCTTTTAGAGAGTTCCCCAAACCCCTGAAATTCCAAGAGACAGTCTGCATTATTTATTAGAGAGGGGAGGAGTAGGCCCTCCCTTTGTGGGTTGAGTCCTTGTGTTTCTGCCTAGCGACATTTCGATTGTGGACTGACTTCCCTGCATATTTAATCGCTCTACCTCTTCTTCTATGATCTCCTTACGAGACTTCCTTCCTGCCTTTTTGTTGGATTGCTCAAAAGGGTCATCTTCAGAAGAACCAGGGTTGTCTATCAGTTTTTTTCTTTTTAGTCATTTCTACATAAGAGGGTGGGGATATGGCGCCTATTGGAGGGCCCTGCTTTTCCTACTAGATTGCATCTACACAAGGGATTTCTGTAGTGGCTTCTACAGTTTGTTCCTGAGATCCTAAGTTCATTTCTATGTTTGCTATCTGTTCCATATATTGTTGCACCTCTCCCTCTTCAAGTTCTGGTTGGTCTTTTGTAGGGTTTAGTGCAGCAAAAGGATTTGTTGAGATGGTGGCATTTGTTGTAGCTTGATCTTCGAGTGAACTCTTCCCAGTAGAGGGTCCTCCAGTCTCTGGATTCCCTCCTTTCCTTTTCATTATGTTGATTTGTTTGAATGTGCCTGCTTTTCGGGCTTGTGCCCACTGTTCTCCCTTCTCTTTTTCAGATTCTTCCTCAATTTTCTTCTTACAGTTTCGAGCAAAATGGCCATAGTCGTGACAATGTCGACACTTGAAGGGGAGTTGTTCATAATCAATTTCTTGTATGTGATACCAGCCAGCTATGGTGAGCTTGATTGCCTCAAGCAAGCCTATCTCTAGATCAACTTCAACACATATTCTGGGACACGAATATTGTTCTCTCCTTTCAGGCCTATCAATGTATTTACCTAGTTTGTTCCTGATTGTTTCCATAGATTCCGAGTTCCAACAGTAGAGAGGTAGATGGGGTGACCTTACCCATATAGGGATGGCTGAAAGATTATCCTAGGAGGGATCAAAGTCCGGCGTCTATTTATTCAGATAGAGCCCTTGGGGGCCCATGAAATATGGACCGCTTCAGAAAATAAGATCTCGACCTTCTGCTGATTCGAAGACAAAAACATAGTAACCTCTGCCTACCAGGTGATTTTAGATTCCTTCAAAGTCAAGAGGCCTCCAGTTTCGTTGGACCCATCCATCAATAGCTTTGCAAGAGGGCCAAAGGCCCGTAAATTGGCCAATAAGTCCACGTTCTGCCAGGTTCAGCGCAGTCCGACATGGGTGTTCCGCAGGCAGTTCTACAGAGGGGATGGATTCGGCTTTCTTAACAAACTTCTACTGCTTCGGATTTGTTTTCCTCTTATCACGGGAGGCTACCAATTGTTTGAAGGCATCGATCTCAGGAGGGAGGGGAGGGAGAGGGCCCCCTCCGGCGTCCATTCTGGTAGAACTCAAATTTTTCCAGATGAAGAGGCTCACCACAGAGCTTTCTCCACTCTCTTTTTGGTTGGCCTCAGCAGCAGGAGGTTGCCGAGAGAGAGATTTGCAGGAGCGACGGTCGACGAGGTCAGAGGAGCGCTATTGAGTGCGTTCTAGAGCAAGAAAAAATAAATAAATAAAATCTCAATTAGCTTTTAATCTCAACAATGAAATTTAAAAAAATAAAATAAAAATAAATATAATTTTTATATTATATAATATATATAGTATATTATATATATATTATATATATATAGAGAGAGAGAGAGAGAGAGAGAGAGAGAGAGAGAGATACATTTGTCCCATTAGTTGAATTGATGAAAAAGGATGCATATAAAGGTCAAATTTTGATGGCATTGAAGGTTGAGGAAGTATCAGACACAATGAATTTAAATGATGATCACTCAGAGTTACTTTTTGGTCCAGAGGTTGAGGGAGAAAGTTCTCAAGAAGGTAATGTGCCACCATTCTATATCAGCCTTAATATTCATGATTTGATTTTTCATAATGCCATGTTAGATTTGGGTGCTTCATACAACTTAATGCCTAAGGTGATCATGAACAAATTGGGGTTGGATATAACTAGACCATACACATATTTGTTTTCTTTTGACTCCATTAAATTGAAGTGTCTTGGTTTGATAAAAGATTTATGTGTCAACCTTACATAAATTCCAGCTAAGAGTGCGGTCATGGATGTGGTTGTGGCTAACATCCCACCAAAGTATGGTATGTTGTTATCTAGGTCTTGGCGTGCGAAATTAAAGGGCTCGCTACAAATGGACATGTCATATGCCACTATCCCGGTATCCCATGAAGTACGTGTTAAGCAGTTAAGAGAAACCAAATAATTTTCCTATTTATTCTATACATTTGGACATGGATTCAATTATTTTGTATAATTATATATGTTTGGAGGATGAGGTTCAAAATATGGACAACAAATCAGAAATAGAAGAAGGTGTGATGGTGGAGACTAAAATAGAAAATGATGATGATGAAGAAGGCTTATGGAATATGGAATTTGATGGGGCAGTCAGCAAGGAAGGAGTCGAGGCTGGTGTATGGAACTTAGACTCAAAATCAGGAAGGTCAAAAACTCATTCCTATAAACTTACCTTTGTATGTACCAACAATGTTACTGAATACGAAGCTTTGAATTTGGGGCTGCAACTATTGAAAAGGTTAGGAGATAAAAGGATCTCAGTGCATAGAGATTCAAAATTGATCATTAAGCAGTTTAAAGGTGAGTATTCAACCAAAAAGCCTAGATTGAGGGAATATAGGAATGTTTTCCTATATTTCCTGTAATGTTTTTTGGAATATCATCTATCTGTGATTCCTAGAGATCAAAATGTGTTTGTTGACGCTTTGGCCACCTTGGCTAGTACATGTAAGATACCTTTCCATCAAATAAGAAATATGAAATTGAGGTAAAACATAGCCTTGTTGTCCCAAACAATGTGAGATATTGGCAAGTTTTTTACAGTGACAAACAACTAGATAATTTTCTACAATTGAAGGAAGAATTTGTTAATTTGCATATTGATGGGGGTAGTAAGGTTTACTTTGATAGAGATAAAATTGACTTCAATCAAATTAGAGAAAACAATGATGAGCATGAATTAGATCTTGAAGTTTTGCAGTTGAAAGAAATTGTGATTCTAAGAGGTTTAGTTCCATTGGAGGAATTGTTTGATTCTAATGATGTAGCGCATGTACCTACGGTTCAACCTATTGGGTTTGATGTGGAAGACTATAGTATTGGGAATGAAGATAAGACAAAAATTGTAAAGCTTTCTAATTGTCTTCCTCTGAGAGAGAAGCAGAAATGAATTGATCTGTTGAGGGAGTCTTTTGATATTTTTGCATGGGGATACAATGACTTGAAGGGCTATGACAAAGGTATTATTCAACACACCATTCCTGTCAAAGAAGATTAAGAACCTTTCAAGCAGAAGCTAAGTAGAGTGAACCATATTTTGGAGCCCTTAATTGATAAAGAGTTAAGAAATATTTTTTATGCAAAGATTGTTGTCCCTTTGAGATTTTCTAAGTGGTTTTCAAATCTAGTACCGGTGAGAAGGAAGACTAGAGAGATAAGGTTATGTGTGGACTTTCAGAACCTCAATAAGGTTTCTCTCAAGGGAAATTACCCCTTGCCAAAGATGGATCACATATTGCAGCAGGAAGTTAGTTCTAACAAAATTTCATTGCTTGATGATTTCTTTGGTTACAACCACATTTTAGTGCATCTAGATGATCACGACAAAACAACCTTCACAACACCATGGAAAACATTCATGTATGTGAAAAAGCATTTCGGACTTATGAATGCATGGACAACGTTTCAGAGCGCAATGGATATTGCTTTTTCATAAGAAAGAGACAAGTTTATTGTGATATATTTGTGTTTTCTAACACTCATGAAGATCATTTGTATCATTTGAAAACTATCTTTGAGAAGTGCAGGAAATTTGGTATCTCTTTGAATCCAAAATAGTTCCTTTTTGAATGGAAGAAGGTAAGATACTAGGTCATATAATTTCAACGGCTGGCATAAGAATTGACCCAAACAAAATTGAGGCAGTCATGAAAATTGATCCCCTAAGGAACAAAAAGGAAGTGCAGTCTTTCATTGGTAGGATAATTTTTTTGAGGCGGTTTATTCCAAACCTTGCTAAAATAATAAGAGCCATGACAAATATGTCGAGAAAGGATAGTGAAATTAAGTGGAACGTTGAAGCAAAAAGGTCATTTAGTGAGGTAAAGTCAACCTTAACTCATGCTCCTATTATGACCAGTCCTGATTACATATAGGATTTCATTATATTTTCTTTTTCCTTGGAGCATACTATTGTAGCAGTGTTGACGCGAAAAAAACAAGAGGGTCATGAGAGGCCTATAGCTTTTTCACTAGAGGATTCAGGGATGTTGCTTTGAAGTATGATATAATGGAGAAGAAATCCTTTATTAGTGAAAGCCTTGAAAGACTTCAAAGTGTACGTTTTACATTCTCACATCATGGCTTTTGTTCCTAGTGTTGTGGTAAAGGACATCCTTACTCAAAATGATCCAGAAGGAAAGAAAGGTAACTGGATAGGTTTCATTTTGGAATATGACAATGAGATCAGGCCAACTAAGCCTATAAAAGGTCAAGGACTAGCTAAGATGATGGCTGAGTAAAATTTACATGTATTAGACATAAATTTAATTTCAACTCAAGCCAACGAAGAGGAAGTTGTCAAACAGGGATAAAAAAGGTTCATTTCTTCTCCCTGGTATTCAAATATTATTTATGTTCTATAGCATTTGCAAGCTCCGCCCGACATGACGAAGACTATGTCAAGGTTCCTAAAATTGAAAGATATTAGATTATGTATTATAAGTCAGGCTTTGTATTAGAAGGATGCAAGAGGCATACTGCTGAGTTCTTTATTAGAAGATGATGCAAATCAAGTAATGGAATAATTTCATAAGGGTGAGTGTCGAGGTCATCTCTTTTGGAAGACTATAGAAAATAGATTCAACAATAATTATGACTCTATTATAGCATAAATAAAGCCTCCACCAGGTTTGGCTTTACTTCGTTATCCAAATGGATTCGAGGTTGAGATGCCCTACCAATTAAGAGAAAGAAGCCATCTACTAGGGAAGACATGCAGAAGATCGCAGTAGCAAACTTGCTAGCCAAAAAAGTTAAATTAAAGTCTGCGAAGAGGGTAACTATCAAGGAAGATACTTCAACATCATCAGATGTTAAGTTAGATATTTTGGTTAAAACCATGGAGAAAATGACTTTAACAGACAGGGTTGCTGCAAGATATCCTTAAGGAGGTCCTCAAAAAAGAAATTCAAAATTTATAAGACAACATATCCAAATCAAACAAAGGGACCAAAGAAATTGAGAAGACCAACAACAAACCAAACCTCCTTTCCAGTAGAATTATGCAGAAGAAGAATAAAAAGCAGAAAAAGATCAAGAGGAGGATCAAAATAATCTTTTTGGGGAAGAAGAAGTAGGAAATATTTTCTTGACAAAGGAGGAACAAGATTTGTTCTTGCAATCACAACAACAAGTCATGCCTGCATAGTCTGAAGACTATAAGAAGGGTTTTCAGAATGCCATTCTAGAGGTTCATAAGAAATATAATTTGAGAAATAAAAATGTCACATCAAATCATCCCAAGAAGATCTAGACTTATATACCTTCTACAAGTCAAACAAAGGTTCATCCTCCCAAGGAAACTCCTCGAAAGCAAGATACAACTGTTAAGGGGGTATAAAAATCTCAATCATATTTTAATCTCGAGAATGAAATACCAAAAATTATTTTTTTTGTCCCATTAGTTGAATTGATGAAAAAGGATGCATATAAAGGTCAAATTTTAAAGGCATTGAAGGTTGAGAAAGTATCAAACACAACGAATTTAAATGATGATCACCGGGGGTTACTTTTTGGTTCATAGATTGAGGGAGAAAGTTCTCAGGAAGGTAATGTGCCACCATTCTATATCAGCCTTAATATTCATGATTTGATTATGCATGATGTTATGTTAGATTCGGGTACTTCACACAACTTAATGCCTAAGGTGATCATGGAAAAGTTTGGGTTAGATATAACCATACCATACAAAGATTTGTTTTCTTTTGACTCCAGTAAATTGAAGTGTCTTAGTTTGATAAAGGATTTATGTGTCACCCTTACACAAATTCCAGCTAAGAGTGTGGTCATCGATGTGGTTGTGTCTGACATCCCACCAAAATAAGGTATGTTATTATCTAGGTCTTGGGGTGCGGAATTGAAGGGCTTGCTGCAAATGGACATGTCATATGCCACTATTTCGGTATTTGGACATTCAAAGAAGTTGTATAGGGAAACTCTCATGAAATACATGGTAAGAAGTTAACATAAACCAAATAATTATTATCTTTATTATGTACATTTAGACATGGATTCATTTATTTTGTATAATGATATATGTTTGGAGGATGAGGTTCAAAACATGGACATCAAATCAGAAAAATAAGGTGTGATGGTGGAGACTAAAACAAAAAATTACGATCATGAAGAAGGCTTATGGAATATGGATTTTTATGGGGTAGTCAACAAGGAAGGAGTTGGGGCTGGTGTATGGATCTTAGACTTAAAATCAAGAAGCTCAAAAACTTATTCCTATAAACTTGCCTTTGAATGTACCAACAATGTTGTTGAATACGAGGCTTTGGTTTTGAGGTTGCAACTTTTGAAAAGTTTAGGAGCCAAAAGGATCTCAGTGCATGGAGATTCAAAATTAATCATTAAGCAGATTAAAGGTGAGTATTCAACCAAAACCATAGATTGAAGGCATATATAAATGTTGTCCTAGATTTCCTGTAATGTTTTTCAGAATATCATATGTATGTGATTCCTAGAGATCAAAATGTGTTCACTAATGCTTTGACCACCTCAGTCAGTACATGTAAGATACCTTTCCATCCGAATAATAAACATGAAATTGAGGTAAAACATAGGCTTGTTGTCCCAAACAATGTGAAATATTTGCAAGGTTTTGACAGTGACAAACAGCTAGATAAATTTATGTAATTGAAGGAATAATTTGTTAATTTTCACATTGATGGGGGTAGTAAGTTGACTGTGATAGGGATAAAATTGACTCCAATCAAATTAGAGAAAAAAATGATGAGCAAGAATTAGATCTTGAAGTTTTGCAAATGAAAGACAATGTGATTCTGAGAGGTTTAGTTCCATTGGAGGAATTGTTTGATTTTAATGATGTAGAGCATAAGCCTAAGATTCAACCTACTAGGTCTGATGTGGAAGACTGTAATACTGGGACTGAAGATAAGACAAAAATTCTAAATATTTCTAAGTCTCTGCCTCTAGGAGAGAAGCAGAAGCAGAAATACATTAATCTATTGAGGGAGTATTCTGATGTTTTTGCATGGGGATACGAGGACTTGAAGTCCTATGGCAAATGTATTATTCAGCACACCATTCCTGTCAAAGATGATCAAAAACATTTCAAGCAGAAGCTAAGGAGAGTGAACCTTGTTTTGATGCCCTTAATTGAGAAAGAGGCAAGAAATATTTTTGATGCAAATATTATTGTCCCTTCTATATTTTCTAAGTGGTTGTCAAATCTAGTACCAGTGGGGAAGAAGACCAGAGAGAATGTTATTTGTGTACTTTCAGAACCTCAATAATGTTTCTCTCAAGGACAATTACCCCATTCCAAATATGGATCACATATTGCAGTAGGTAGTTGGTTCTAACAGAATTTCATTGCTTGATGGTTTCTTTGGTCACAACCAAATTTTAGTGCATCTGGATGATCATGACAAAACAACCTTCACAACAACATGGGGAACATTCATGTATGTGAAAATGTCTTTCAGACTTATGAATGCAAGGACAAAATTTCAGAGGGCAATGAATATTGCTTTTGAAAATGAAAAAGACAAGTTTATTGTGATATATCTCGACGACATTACCGTGTTTTCTAAAATTGATGAAGATCATTTGTATTATGTGGAAATTGTCTTTGAGAAGTGCAGGAAATTTGGTATCTCTTTGAATCCAAATATGTCCCTTTTGGAATGGAAGAAGACAAGCTGCAAGGTCATATAATTTCAAAGGATGGCATAAGAATTTACCCAAATAGAATTGAGGCAATCATGAAAATTTATCCCCTAGGGAACAAAAAGGAAGTGCAGTCTTTCATTGGTAGGATAAATTTTTTGAGGCGGTTTATTACAAACCTCGCTGAAATCATAAGAGACATGACAAATATGTTGAGAAAGTACAATGAAATTAAGTGAATGTTGAAGTAGAAAGATCATTTAGTGAGGTAAAGTTAGTCTTAACCCATGCTCCTGTTATGGCCAGTCCTGATTACACAAAGGATTTCATTATCTTTTCTTTTGCCTTAGAGCATACTATTGTAGCAGTGTTGATGCAGAAAAACCAGGAGGTTCATGAGCAACCTATAAATTTTTTCAGTAAAGGATTAAGGGATGTTGCTTTGAAGTATAATATAATGGATAAGTAAGCCTTTGTCTTAGTGAAAGCCTTGAAAGACTTCAAAGTGTACATTTTACATTCTCACATCATTTCTTTTGTTCCTAGTGTTGTGGTAAAGGACATCCTTACTCAAAATGATCCAAAAGGAAAGAGAGGTAAGTGGATAGCTATCATTTTGGAATATGACATTGATATCAGGCCAAATAAGCTTATAAAAGGTCAAGGACTAGCTAAGATGATGGTTGAGTCAAATTTACATGTATTAGACATAAATTTCATTGCAACTCAAGACAGCGAAGAGGAAGTTATAAAACATGTATCATAAAGGTTCATTTCTTCTCCATGGTATTCAGATATTATTTATGCTTTGCAACATTTGCAAGCTCCACCTGACATTGTTAAATTGGAAACTAGGGCCAAACTCCATGTGGGTCAGCGTATTTATGGCAGATGATATTTTTATTGGATCCCTCTCGTCGAGAGGTGTAGGATTGATCCAAAGATCATCCGATTCCGATAAGTATTTATGGAGATATGAATTTGTTTTGTTTATGAAATTATTATCAAGCTGACCAATTATTATGTAGGATCTAGAAGCCCAACCGACGTGTCTATTCATCATCCTCGCTTTGGTATAAATAGAAGAGGATTTGAAGTCATTTGGCAACTCACCTCAAGTGATCTCCTCTCCACGTCTTGGGTTTTTGGAGAAGAAGATTCACTATGGATTACATTGGCCTAGTATGATGATGCCCTAATGGAGAACGCAGTCATAAATATTCAGGCATATAAGGATGATCTATGTTGTCCAAAAGTCTGATACGCTTGCCCTAAATCTAAACATGGCTATGAAGGAGAAGCCCATATGCGGCAAGAAAAGGCTCTTCATTCGTGGATGAAATGATACACCTAAAACGCACTCAAAAGAAGACATCTAACACGCAGTCAAAGGAGACTTATTTTTAGTGTTATAGGAGAAACAGAACTTCACATTTCTCTCTGAGATTTCCACGTGAATCTTTGTATAAGTATATAATGGAAGCACCTGAGGAATAGAACTCAGGAGCAGGTATATGATTACACAGGGATAGACCTAGCTGCAGTCATAATATATGAACCACGTTGTTTATGAATGATTATAATACGTTGTTCATGAAGGAATATAATACACTGCTCATTGAAGATCTAGCCGCAGTTATAAACACAGTCGCAGTTATCTGAGGACCTGTCTACAGTCTTTATAATACCCTTGCACGTAGTTAAAAGGAACAACCTTGAACACAGTCAAGGGAGACCCCTATTACATTGTCCTGATGTATTAAACAAAATCCCTAATACGCAGACCTGTAGCCTAATACGTAGGTCATGAACAGCGTGTAAGGGTAGCTGCAGTAAAATAAAGGAAGCCGCAATCATAAGGGTGGCCGCAGTGATATAAAGGAAGGTGCAGTCAAGACCTAGCATGTATGGGAGTAGATCTGCACTGCAAAAAGAATGATGTTGATCTCAGGTGAGTACAGGTTCTTGATGTCAAGGTGTATGTTCAATATGTCTCGGCTAAACATCACTTTGGACCTACCTTCGAAACAGCCTAAGCACATGGATATAAATGTATATGAGTAAGCATGCTCTAACACTGTCTCAACTAAATGGAGATCATGTTAAGTGATTATCTCAGTGTTGCATATAATATATATATGACTGTCTTGGCATAATAGCCATAATGATGAACAGCAGCAATGATAGAACTATGATGGTCAAGAGATCTTTGGTATGCCTGTAAAAGGACTCAACATAATGGAAATAATAAGGATGAATAGTCTCAGATCATAATGCTATAAGCAGCATCATGGGCATGTCAGTAAAGGGCAGCATGATGATGCATGAGCAGCATGGTGGTGTTACACGGTAAGGTGCAGTAGATGAATGAAATGAATAGGTGAAGTTGTCACCTTGGAGATTCAGTTGAAGCAGAATGTCTTCAATTGATCTCATCATTATAAGAAATGATCTATGCTCAGATCCAGATAAGTCAAAGTGTTGACTTCTATTGTAAATGTATTATCTCTCTCTCTCTCTCTTCTCTGTTGCAATTTTGAGATAAAAGAGATTTGATCAAAGGTTTCCCCACACTTTGTGGGATTTGTTCCCTGCTTCCCCATATCTTGTGTCCTCTTGTCTTGGCTTGTCTTCTGCATTTATATTTATGTTCTATCTGGAGTTTATCTTAACTGATTGTATTGCTACTGTGAAAATTAATAAATTTCTCTAGCATAGAACATACCTAAACTTAACATGGTATCAGAGCTGAGGTGAAGACAATGCCCAAGCAAGAGTGAAAGAGCAATCACCGAAGACAATTGGGACAAGACAGAAGGATCAATGGGTTCCTCATAATTCACCTAGGGTGAAGTCGAACCAGAGAATGTTATCAGAATGGCACAATGGAAGTTTCTGATGGCCCATCTAAAGATCACTTCATTGGGAAGTTCGAATCTAAAGGTGGAAGGAAAGGCAGATGCCTTGTTGAAATAAGTTTGGTCGTTATGCAAAGGAGTCTCCGAATGGCAGAGACACATCTCTTGATGAAGATAACAATCATTCTTGGGACATCTTCAATAATCAAAGGAATGACTGGTAATGCAGGTCATCAAGGAAGTGGTTGACTCTTCCACGACAAGAAACCCCCGAATCTCTTTTATGTACCTGATCACAAGAAGAACCTGATGTCCATCTCAGAAATGGAAGTCAAAGGTTACAAGGTGGCACTTATCGATGGAAAGGTACATGTTTGAAAATAGATCTTTCCAAAATATTTTTGAGTTCAGGGTTGTATCAAGTTGCAGGAAGTCCACTGGGGACCATGTCCATTGACTCAGCACCGAAGGTCTGTGAGTCAGATGGTGGCTAGGATGCCTGAATTCAAAAAGGAGCATGAAGGTACATATACCAAAGGAAAATATTATAAGGGGATCATTCCTCTCATGCAGCAGGTCCATAGGCTTGGAACAACCCGAGGAGTTTGAGAGTCATGATCGGGAATCTCATGTATACAGGTGGAAGAAAGCCCTTTATGGCTTGAAGCAAAACACCTTGAGCATAGTATGAGAGGATTGATAGCTGTCTAATGCAGCTGATTCACTAGGAGTGAAACCGATCCAAACCATTACTCAAAGATTGTGGATGATAAACCTCTCATACCAGCACCTATGTCTAACAGGTGCAGGCCCTCTCGTTTATATGAGACAGAGGGAGTTGGATTCTGAATGTGGAAAGATAAGCTGCAAGCTTGTGACTGCCTCGAGGATCTTAACTTTCAGAAGTTATATGGTAATGATGTCGGACCAGATTTGGGAAATGCCTTTGAGTTTCATAAACTCATTCGCATTGATGTACTTGGAGAACCTTTGTCTCGACATATGGGATGCAATTAGCATGGTGAGCTCATTGGTGCCAAGAATCTTCTGAGATATCTTCAAGGCACAATCTCTCATGGATTGAGATACACTGTTGGAAATATGAAACCACATTCGAATGATGAGTGGGCACGCAATATGGAGGATCACTAGAGCACTTCTCAGTGCTGTTTCTCTTTGGAATCTGCCTCAATATCCTAGATGAGCAAGAAGCAGAAGTCGGTGACTCTGAGCACCACCAAGGTAGAATACATTGTTGATAGTATGGCCTTCTGTGAGGCAGTCTGTTTTCTGAAGCTCTTCAGTAAACTATTTGTACACATGATGAATACCACTACCAGAGGTGGGATTCGATTATTGAGGAATCGCGTATTCGACAATTGCTCCAACAGATGGGCATCAAACACTGCCTTATCTTGGATATGGTAAGTCGATGATCAAGGAGGCTCCATCGCACTGAGATGATGTACAGGACAGAGCCCCGAGGAAAGATCAAATTTGTGATTTTCCCGAATTACTTGGAGTCGACGAGAGAACTTTGTAAAAGGGTCCTGCATGTTGCATACATTGAGCTCTGGGAGCTCTGGGGGGCTTGAAGTTCTACTGGAGCAACATACGACCACAGGGTGACTCACCTTCCCCTAGTGGTGCGCACTGGAACAAGATGATTTGCTCTCTTGTGGGACCAGATGTTTCGCTCTCTTGTGGAAAAGGATGATTCACTCTCCTATGTAGCAGGATGATTAGTTCTCCTGTGAGGCCTGGATTGATGTGTTCTCCATGGCGATTGTAGCAGGATTGATGTGTTCTCTCTGTGAGGCCTGGATTGATGTGTTCTCCATGGCGATTGTAGCAGGATTTATGTGTTCTCCTGTGAGGACAGGATTGATTAAGTTCTCCTGTCAAGGCATCCTACCCATGCAGTCTGGGACTCATGGGAAGTACCTCTCATCTGATCAATGAGCAGGGAAATTAAGTTAGGGACCATAGTAGTACCAATGGACAGATCGTTGTATCTACCGTACTCCCTACGCTAGGATGACCTCCATTGATCTGGGATCAATGATATTGGTCTGGGACCACTGGTAGGAGTTGTACATACAATGACGCTGACTTCGAGTCGGCTGAGACTAGTCTGGGATCAGTGGCACATACTCTGAGACTGACTTTGTGTCAATGCAGGACTGGTCTGGGACCAGTGAGAGTCATACATATTATGACGCTAACTTCGGGTTGGTTGAGACTGGTCTGGGACCAGTAGTACACTCTCTGAGCTTGCGATACTAGTCTGGGACCAATGGTAGGAGTTGTACATACTATGATGCTGACTTCGGGTCGGCTGAGACTGGTTTGGGATCAGTGGTACATACTCCGAGACTGACTTCGTGTTAGTGCAGGACTGATCTAGGACCAGTGAGAGTCGTACATACTATGACGCTGACTTCAGGTCGGTTGAGACTGGTCTAAGACCAGTAGTACACTCTCTGAGCTTGGGATACTGGTCTGGGACCAATGGTAGGAGTTGTACATACTATGACGCTAACTTCGGGTTGGCTGAGACTAGTCTAGTACCAGTGGTACATACTCCGAGACTGACTTTGTGTCAGAGTAGTACTAGTCTGGGACCAGTGAGAGTGGTACATACACACTATGACGCTGACTTCGGGTCGGTTGAGACTGGTCTAAGACCAGTGATACACTCTCTGAGACTTCGATACTGGTCTGGGACCAATGGTAGGAGTGGTACTTACTATGAAGCTGACTTCGGGTCAGTTGAGACTGGTCTGGGACCAGTGGTACACATTCTGAGACTGACTTCAGGTCAGTGGAGAATGATATGACTCATTCTCGATCAATTCTTCTTCTTCATAGTTCAGCAGAGCTGAGTAGAGCAGAGCAGAGCTAGCAGAGCTGAATAGAGCAAAGCAGAGCCAGCAGAGCTAAGATGAGCAGAGCAGAGCCAGTAGAGCTGAGCAGAGCCAGCAGAGCAGAGCAGAGCCAGCAGAGCAGAGCAGAGCCAATAGAGTTGAGCAGAGAAGAGCTAGCAGAGCTGAGTAGAGATAGTAGAGCTAAGCAGATCCAGTAGAGCTGAGCAGAGTAGAGCAAAGCCAACAGAGCTGAGCAGAGCAGAGCAAAGCCAGCAGAGCTAGGCAGAGCAGTGCAAGGCACTTATGGCCGAGATAGTACAGTCGGACATATGAATCAACGGATGGAGTTCTCCCTAGTTGAGAGGGAGTGTTAAATTGGAAAATAAGGCCAAACTCCATGTGGGTCAGCGTATTTATGGTAGCTGATATTTTTATTGGATCCTCTCATCGAGAGGTGTAGGATTGATCCAAAGATCATCCGATTCCGATAAGTATTTATGGAGATATGAATTTGTTTGTTTATGAAATTATTATCAAGCTGACCAACTATTATGTAGGCTCTAGAAGCCCAACTGACGTGTCTATTCATCATCCTCGCTTTGGTATAAATAGAAGAGGATTTGAAGTCATTTGGCAACTCACCTCAAGTGATCTCCTCTCCAGTCTTGGGTTTTTGGAGAAGGAGATTCACTATGGATTACACTGGCCTAGTATGATGATGCCCTAATGGAGAACGTAGTCATAAATATTCAGGCATATAAGGATGATCTACGCTATCCAAAAGTCTGATATGCTTGCCCTAAATCTAAACATGGCTATGAAGGAGAAGCCCATATGCGGCAAGAAAAGGCTCTTCATTCGTGGATGAAATGATACACCTAAAACATAGTTAGAAGAAGACATCTAACACGCAGTCAAAGGAGACTTATTTTCAGTGTTATAGGAGAAACAGAACTTTGCATTTCTCTCTGAGATTTCCACATCAATCTTGTACAGGTATATAATGGAAGCACTAAGGAACAGAACTCAGGAGCAGGTATATGATTACGCAGGGATAGACCTAGCTGCAGTCATAATATATGAACCACGTTATTTATGAATGATTATAATGCGTTGTTCATGAAGGAATATAATAGACTACTCATTGAAGACCTAGCCGTAGTTATCTAAGGACCTGTCTACGGTCTTTATAATACCCTTGCACGTAGTTAAAAGGAACAGCCTTGAACGCAGTCAAGGGAGACCCTTATTACGCTGTCTTGATGTATTAAATGGAAGCCCTAATACGCAGACCTGTAGCCTAATACTTAGGTCATGAACAACGTGTAAGGGTAGCCGCAGTAAAATAAAGGAAGCCGTAGTCATAAGGGTAGCTGCAGTGATATAAAGGAAGGGGCAGTCAAGACCTGGCATGTATGGGAGCAGATCTGCACTGCAAAAAGAATGATGTTGATCTCAGGCGAGTACAGGTTCTTGATGTCAAGGTGTATGTTCAATATGTCTCGGTTAAACATCACTTCGGACCTACCTTCGAAACAGCCTAAGCACATGGATATAAATGTATATGAGTAAGCATACTCTAACACTGTCTCAGCTAAATGGAGATCACGTTAAGTGATTATATCAGTGTTGCATAATGATGAACAACAGCAATGATAGAACTATGATGGTCAAGAGATCTTTGGTATGCCTGTAAAAGGACTCAACATAATGGAAATAATAAGGATGAATAGTCTCAAATCATAATGATAGAAGTAGCATCATGGGCATGTCAGTAAAGGACAGCATGATGATGCATGAGCAGCATGGTGGTGTTACACGGTAAGGTGCAGCAGATGAACGAAATGGATAGGTGAAGTTGTCACCTTGGAGATTCAATTGAAGCAGAATGTCTTCAACTGATCTCACCATTATAAGAAATGATCTATGCTCAGATCCAGATAAGTCAAAGTGTTGACTTCTGTTGTAAATGTATTATCTCTCTCTCTCTCTTTCTCTGTTGAACTTTGAAGATAAAAGAATATTTGATCAAAGGGTGTCCCCACACATTGTGGGGTTTGTCCCTAGCTCGCGCCATATCTTGTGTCCTCTTGTCTTGGCTTGTCTTCTACGTTTTATATTTATGTTCTGTCTGCAGTTTATCTTAATGCTGATGTGATTGCTAACTGTGAAAATTTAAATAAATTGCTCTTGCATAGAACATACCTAAACTTAACAGACATGATGAAGACTAAGGCAAGGTTCCTAAAATTGAAATCTATTAGATTCTATATTATAAATCAGTCTTTGTATTAGAAAGATGCAGGATGCATACTGTTGAATTGTTTATTAGACGATGATGCAAATCAAGTAATGGAAGAATTTCATAAGGGTGATTGTGGAGGTCATCTCTTATGGAATACTACAGCAAATAGGATCTTGAGAGCTGGATTAAATTGGCCTTCATTGTTCAGTGATGTTCATAAAAGAGTGTCTACTTGTCATGAATGCCAAATTTTCGAGGGTAAGAAAAAATTTCTACCTTTACCCCTGAAACCCATTTCGGTGAAGGTGCCATTTCAGTAGTGGGGGTTGGATTTTATTAGGGAGATTCATCCAAGTTCATTAGCTTAGTACAAATGGATTCTAACAACAACATACTATTTTACCAAATGGATAGAAGCAGTTCCAACTAGGCAAGCCACAGATTCAGTCATTATCCTTTTTTTAGAAGGTAACATACTATCTAGGTTTGGTTGTCCTCATAAGATCATTACTGATAATGTTGTTGCATTTAGATCCAAAAAACTCATTGATTTCTGCAATAAATATCATATAGTGGTTGGACATTCTATTGCCTATTATCCACAAGGAAATGGTTTGGCAGAGTCTTCTAACAAGAGTTTAGTCAATATCATTAAAAAATTATTACAGGAGAATAAAAATTCTTGGCATAAAAAGTTGATAAATGCACTATGGACTGATTGGGTAAGTACCATGAAGTCAATTGGAATGTCTCCTTTTCAATTGGTTTATGGAGTTGATGTTGTTTTTCCTACTTCCTTAAGGCTTCAGACGTTGAAATTGTTACAAGAAGCAAAGGTAGAAACAAATTATATGCAGAGGATAATAAATCAAATGGTACAACTATAGAAAACTAGAGAGGAGGTTTATAATAATACTCAACTGATCTAAGACAAGATTAAGAAAATTCATGTTAGGAGGGTAAAGGAGGAAGATTTTCAGATTGATGATCTTGTGTTGAAATGTGATGCAAAGAATGAAGAAAAGGGGAAACATGGAAAATTTGACAGTGTTTGGAAGGGGCCTTACAAAATTGCAACCTTTCATGGAAACAATGCCTTTTTGTTGAAGGACCTGACAAGGGAATTGCTTGCTTGAGGGCCTGTTAATGACAGGCTAAGCAAGCATTACTTCAATTAGGTCCAACTAATATTAGACATAGTCATCTGTGAATATCATTTTTTGTTTTCAGGATTGCAAATGTGGGTGGCTTCCATCAAGATTGAAGCCTGAAGTGAAGGCCTTGACCCTCTTGTGAGGTGTTGTTGTTTTTAATAAATTTTTATTCAGTCAAGGTCAGAGTCAATCAAAGTTAGTCTCAGTTGATTAAGATTCAAATAAGAACCCAATGGATAAGGCTACTAGTCTATGGTGTTCTTGGCACCTCACAAGGAGGATGTCATCCCCATTGGAGTTACTGTTAGGGTCCTATAATATAGTGATCAAACTACGTTTGTCTAGCTATTTATCCTAAGCGATGTTGCATCTTATTTTTTACTTTAGTTGTTTTCATCTTTTTGACTAAATATATATATATATATATAAAAGAAAAAGAAAAAAAAAAAAAAGAAAAAAAAAAAAAAAAAAAAAAAAGGGGACAAGAAAATTATATGAAAAAAAAATGTTCCAAATAAAGCGCGCTAGTTTAAATGTTGCACTAAACCATTTTATTTGTTCTAATACTTTTATTATTGGAGGATTATTATTTAATTTGTAAATAAAACAATGATTTGATGTTTTTTCCTTTTCGATAAAGGCATCACATGAATGAACAGACAAGATTGTCCCCGCCTAGATCAACGGCAACAGGGAAAAGTCCCCCCCCCCCCCCCGGGCACTTTCGAAAGTTAATAAAGGGGGGGGGTGTGGTCCGAAAAAGTGGTCTTTTTGGGAAACCACTGATCCATCTGGGAACCCCACGATGAGCTCGGGCCCCTGTCCCTGAACAACTTACCCCTACCCCCCCCCTGAAACAACTTTATCGCTCCCACTCCATTCACATTTCGTCACTCGACATTCTCTCCTCTGCCCCCACCACATAACCGTTTAAACCATTTAATTGCTCACCAATAGTCATATGACCATTTAATGGTTACTGCTTCTCACCAACATCTAATTTCCCTAATGAGACGTGCCAAAAAATAGTTATTTTTCTCCTTTAACTATTCACCCTCCCATTTAAAAATCTACACATCCACTGCATACACACCTTTCGTTATTTAATTTTTACTAATCTAGGTTCAATACCAAATTTTGCAAGCACATCATCGTCCTCCTACACCAGTGATAGTTGAAATATGGTAATACGATTCCCTAGCTTCTATTTTGCAGTCAAAAATGTCATCCCACAAAGGCAAATCAAAGGTTGTAATAGAAATCCCCACATTGCCCCCTATTTTAAACCTTGATGAACTTCCCCTAGTCGACACACAGTATAAGATATCAGAGACCCAATGTGAGTTCGATCATTTTTACCTTAATTTATTTTTCCCCGGACTTTGTTACATGGTGTCATCTCAGATATCTCCCTAGCTAGAGGGTTGTAATTTCCCAAAACAATGAAACTCTATTTGCAATTCCACTTGAAGCTATTTGTCAAGCACTCCAGATTGATCCTCCAACTTCATTGTATCCTTTTTCCACTGATTCACTCATGGAGATATATTAGAAACTCACTTTCCCTTAATGAGCCCGTATTTTTGAGTCATTTTTGCCTAATAATTCTTAGTTACCTAGAACTAATCCCCATATTCTGCTTCTATCTTTCTTGAAATGTCAAGTCAACTTATTTCTATGGTCCCTTGCTTATTAGGTTATCCTACAAATCAATGGGTAGATGAAGTAATATTAGGATTTTTATTAGTGTTCTCCACTGGTCATAAGCCCTCAATCATTTTCAATTACAGTCAGTTTATGTCAAATGTTATTCATGATCAATTTTTGATGTTTTCTGTTGAAGTTGCATTCAAACACCAGTCAGTTCTTGGACATTTGTTGTTATTTCATCAATTAGAAAGATTCAAGTTTCAATTACAAAAGTTGGATGCACAGGGAAGACCACGGTCAGTCATTCACTGGACTTCCTTGGTGAGGAAGAATTAACAAGAACACTCCTTTAGTAATTTTGTAGATTAGTTCTTGCATGTGTCCTTATCTCTTCTTAGCAGTGGTGTTATACCAAGGATTTCAACATAAATCAAGAGAGTCTTACATCTTACCAAGCAAGCCAAGGTTGGATACTGGTATCTTTACCATAACTATACATAAATTAGGATATATGGATGTGAAATCCCTTCTTACAGGTTGCTAGTTTTTGTGCCAATAAGAATCTTTGCCTTAGAATATATCAGGTATATGATGAATATGGATGACTTACATTTTGTATCAAGAAAGGAGAAGGCACGGTTTAATTTGAAGGAACAAATTGGCCCTTTCATCATCAACACCAGGGTAGCAACAAAGGATGAAGATATTTTACTGAAGCAAATGAAATTAAAGTTGAGTTTCACATGGTCTTATGATCCTTTAGGGATAATTTCAAAATTAAGACTAGAGTAGAGGACCACACATTATGTACATACACCTATAACAGAAATAGAGCAATATGTAAATCAAGAGGAGTGGACAGTGAATACACTACATGAAGTTGAAGAATAGATTATGAGTCTCAGACATCCCTACAAACTCTTATCTAAAAAAAAAACTAAAAGGTCAAGGGAAAGTATCTCTCCTACAAACTCAAAATCTCAAGTTGCATACTTTCTATTTTTCAAGAGAAGAATGAAAACAAACACTAAGGGGGAATCCTCAGAAGAAAAGGGCTCACAGGAACAAACTACATTTGTTCTAACAGGTTTTCCCACTAATTATTTTGAACATATTGGAGAAACAACAAAGTATCCTGAGGTTTCTGCTTCTGAGATTGCAACACACCAAACTATTTTTGCCAAGTACAAAGAGATTAAGATGGAAAATGAAGCATTGAAGGCCAGAACTTATTCATAATTCTGGAAGCAGTATTCTACTACCCAACATTGATTGTTTTATGCACTTGACATAGAGAAGGGACAGTTCAAATTAGCTTTCTTGGGACCTACAATTCTAGTCCTTAAAATTGCAAAAGATTACAAAGTACCTGCCCTTTCTTTTGACAACAAGAAGATTCATTCAATTGATCAGATTGACTTACATAAATAGGCTGATGAGATGATATATTCAACATTAACAAGTTCAACCATGATAGCCTCTAAATTGCAAGCCTCTTTGAACAATATTCATTCAGAGTTGCAGATGCAAGAATGTCATCCTTGGCCAAAGACACCAGAACTAAAGCTCTTAAGGATTTGGTGATTAAACTAGGATATGATCCTAGTGAAATTAAAGCAAGTGAGGAAATGATAAAAAAACAGAAATGTTGATATTCAAACCCTGAGAAAGCAGCTCAAGCTTCCAACTACAGAACACCCACAAACCAAAGAAATTACTCAGCTGGAAGTAGAGAAAGAAAATTTTTTCAAGTTGATAGTTAATCAAAATGTTAAAATTCATAAGATGGAGACAGATATGGAGATACTTTTGAAAGAGAAGGAACAGTTAGCAGCCATAGGTACATCAACACAACAAACAACGAAAACAACTTCAACAGAGAGAACATAGTCAACCACTATAGACTCCTCTGAAAAAATAGTGAAAGCTCTAGGAGATTTATCATTGACCAACAAAGAAAAAGAAAGATTGTTAGTAGCATTCAAAAAATGGAAGAAAATAAAATTAAAGTTGACAACTCATATTTAGCAGAAGTGCATAAAAACTTCAAGCTTACTCAACAACTTGAAAAGTATGAAGACCAATCATTAATAGTACAAATATTGGCAAAAGTTAAGCAAAACATATGGTATAATATTAATGCCAATATCACAGAGATATGGTCATCCTTTCAAATTATATTTGAGCAAGAAGAGTTCGTACAGAATGTCAAGGCAACAATTGAACAAACAAAAGTTGAGATCGAACAGAGGCCAATAGAAGCACACAAAATCATCAAGGTCTTGAACTCAAAAACCAAGGATGAGCTCAAGGAACTACAAATTAAGGACATAATAGAAACAATCATGCAGGTAAAAAGAGTTGTAACGAAGAAAAATCTTATGGTACAACTAGAAAACAAGTCTAAAGAGTTAGAGCTACAAGTAAGAAGATTCAACAAAAAGTTCAATCTATTGCATGAGAAAGGGCTTCCACCTTTGAGAGCTTCTAATGGCAAATTGATTCCATTATAAACTTACCAGGATCAGTGGTGCAGCATAGCTATGGATAGATCTAGATTTTCCAAAGTAAAAGTGACAATAAGTGGACATGATTTCATTGAAGGTTTACAATATGACTTGTTTATCCAGCATGAAATTCATCACCCGTTTCTTAATAAACAAACTTTTGAAACATATACAAAGGTGGATGAAAGATTTAGAAACATGATAAACTTCCCTATTATGAGTGAAACAGATGGGATAAACTACTGGAGCTCATCGAGTGAATCAAGTAGAATTCTAGTGACTAGTGATGGAAAAAGAGAAACATAATCCTAAATATCAGGAGCAGTCAATAGAAGAGAAAAATTATAGCTACGGTCTTCAACAACAATCCTCGAAGTGTGTGCAGAACATCTAAATCAATCCGAAATTGCTACTATTTAGTTCCATTTTTGAAATATCTACATCATTTTAGTAGATATTATTTTTGTGATAAATTATGTTTCAAGTCTGAATATTTTTGAGACGGACTTTGTAAATATTTTGTAAAAAAAAAGTAGAAGGGGTTGATTGTGGAGAAAAGAGAAGATCCTTATTTTGTTTGTATACTGTGGAATTTTATTTGAAGTAATCCATTTAGAAATACATAGGCAATATTGTTTCATGGTTCTTGTCTCATATAAATTGTCATGTTTCTCTCTTTGTAAAATTGTATTTCCTTCAGGTTTTCACATGAATGCTCTTTCTTGATTGTTTACGAGAAGATTACGAGTAGAATCTACTCATAATACTTTGCTCTGGCTTTTTAAGCAATCTAAATGTTTTCCTTCAGAAATTAAATATAAAATTCATCTTTGTATGCTTTATATTTAATGTATCCTCACTCTTATTCATCTCATCCATACCACAAATATTTTGTAATATCGAGGAGTTTGCCTACCTCGCCCTATTTCATCTACTCTGCGTATTTATGATTGATTACTGAACATTGTTATGACTCTATGCCCAATGGACTTTTCCTTCACCCTGCAACCACAACTTTAAAAAAATCTATCTTTGATCTTCATATCTAGCCTAAAACCTAACTCAATAGTCAAAAACTCATACACAGAGAGCCCTTTATGAAGTTGGAAGGGCTAGATCCCAACTTTAAAGTGGTTTGTAGCTACCTTTGCAGTTTCCTCTTCAACCTAGGAAAATTACGGAGTGCTAAAAGTAGGTCATAATTTCGGAGGATGACGACATCGTAACTCCTGTGCAAATGATGGTTGAGAATTTACGATAAAGGGGGCTCTAATCTTATCTAGAACATGGTCATATGGAGATCAAAGGAACCAAGTGTTGAACATAGGGAGCTAAGACACAACCAGAACTTTATTGAAGTTACGATACAAAGGGGCTCCAATATAGCGCTAAGTCAAGGGTCACAGGTTTGGTCATATGAGAAAGCAAACGCTCAAGGAGCCAAGGGCCATGGGGTTTAAGGATATCAGAGTTGTGAAACATTGTAACATTTCGGTTGTGTAATTTACAATACAAAGGGGCTCTGATGCATTGCTAAGTCCTCGGTCAAAAACTCGGTCCTATGAGAAGGAAAATGCTTGGGGGGCTTAGGATATTTCGACTGTGTAATATCATAACATTTTTCTTGTTTAAAGTTACGATATGGAAGGGCTCTGATGAAACAAGCACAATGAGTTAAATGGATGGATGGGTCGGTAGATGAAGAATAAATGCAGTTCAACCAAGTTGGTTTATGAAGTTAGTTAGATCTGTAGAAGGTGCTAAGATAAGGAAATGAGGACAACGTTTAACAGAGGAGAATTGAAGGAATGGAAAAAGAAATTGATTGTTTCACGTACACATCTAGTAGAGTTAAATGAGGAACATAGTGTCCATTCATGAGTGTTGTCAAGCTTTGTGGATCGATAAGTAAGCATAGGAGTCACGGTAGAGTGTGCAAGCCGCCTGAGATTAAATTCTCAGTATGGATATTTACGTAGAGAGTCAATGGAGAACTAGAAAGCCCATTTTTGTGTTTAATGTTATGACAAAGTTCAATTGACAGACCCAACAACAACAGGAGGAGCCATACTAAGGTACAAACAGAATGTATGGACATAAGCAGAAGGCCATCAAAGCCAACATTGTGCAGAGTGCTTCAGAGGATCAAAACCATCGATTGTCATCGAGCAACTGGGGAGTAGAGCATATTGTTGAAGTGCTACGAGTGAGAGATGTGTGAAAAGACAGAGAGGACTAAACACAGAGAGCATAAAGAGATTTCTGTGAGACAAGCAACGAGTGCAAAGTGATTGTTGTGTGAAGAACAACATGAACTAAGCTGCAGCGGGTGCAGCAGAGAGCTTGTGCGAGAGAAAGCGGAGTGCTAAGGAGATGTTACTGTGAGCAGTGGGCATATAAAAATTGTTTGTAACAAAGGGAGTTTGTGGAACAATAGTGAACCATGGGCAGAAGTTTTTTCTGCAACCAACCTAATTGGTATTTTACTTGTAAATGTATATGCCTTTGTTTCCAGTTTGAAAATTGTATGATATAGTATAACAGTAGCAAAATCAGGTTGGTGCCTCTTGGCAAGTTGATGCTTACTAGCCAAAGGGGGTTGGTGCCTCCTGTGAATCGATTCTCACAAACAAACTAATCTAATTAAGTAGATGCTTAATTTACATCATAAATAAACAACAATTTGTGGTTTTTTACCTTTGGGTTTCCACGTGAAAACACTGGTATCAAATGTGTGTGTTTCTCATGTGATTGGTTGTATGAACATGAGTGCTTGAACTTTTTGCTCACTTTCTTTATGAATGAATGCTTTCATAAGCAAAAAAATATAAAAAGGGACTATAATCATATTTAGAAAAAGAATTAAGAATCACACTATTACTGATTCACTCCCCTCCCCCCCCTCTCAGTAATTCATTATTCCAACAACAATTGCATTGTTGATAGCCCTTACTTAATCATCTCCCTAGCAATGAAGAGGGAGGTGGGGGAGGCGAACCCAAACCATAACTGCAATGGGTATGTTAAGTTCTGGATTGAAATCTAGTGTCCATTGGTTTAAGTATAGACCTCTTGAGACCATGAAGTATGGTCCATTCTTGAAGATCGAATTCCAATCTTGCTTGGACTATAAATAGAAGGTGACTTGTCATTATTAAAATTGCTTCACTAAATAACATTTTAGAAAAGTCCCCTTTGTCGGAATGAAGGAATTTTTGGGAAAGCATGATATTTTACATGAAAACAAACTCTTCCTCGAAGCGTTATGTCATGATGAAGGAAAATTTGAAGCAGCATGCAATGTCATCGCCAAAAAAAAAAATTAGGGACATTGTATGGTGATGGAAGAAATTTTGAGAAAGTGCAATGTGCTGCATTAAAATAAACTTCAACATGATACAACTTGTCATGACAAAGGAATGTTTGCAACAATGTGAAATGTCACAAAGGATGTTTTGGAAAGTGTAATGTGCCACATAGAAACAAATGTTTCCATAGTGTAATATGTCATGGCAAATCGTTGTGATACACTTTGTGTTGTAATGAAGGAAAAATTGAATTGTCGCAGGAAATAATAGTTGACTTTATGTGATACATTGTGTCCAAAGGTGTTTTAGGTGTGATATGTATTATCACGATGATGAAAATTTTGAGAAGTATTATGTGTCACATGCAAAGAAATTTTAACATGAATTGATAAGTCACCACAAATGAAACTTTGGGGTGATGTGATGTGTTATAGCAAAAGAAAGATTGTGTTTAATATGGTGGAAGCAAGCTTGGGAAGATGCAACAATTAATTTCCAAGCAACGTGATATGGTGCGCCCCGAACCCCATAGAGTGGGGTTACCTGCACCCCTCAAACCCCCTGTGACCCCTTGCTACGCAATCGGCGCAATGAAGGGGGGCTCTGCCCCCCTTCTAACCCGTTAGTTAAATACGTGTGCTAGTCATGGAAAGAATATAACACAACCCAACATTCTCCCACTTGTTGTTTTCTTTCCACAAGGGGCCACAAGAGAGCTTAGTCATTTATCCAGCTCTGCAATGCCCATTGTTTCTCTACACTAAGAGAAATTATCAAAGCTCATAGATTTTGTCAATGCATATGCAGTATTCTTCAAAGTGTACACCTTTACTAGCAACACCTTTTTGTCTTCTATCATATCCCTCACAAAGTGATACTGAACATCAATGTGTTTTGTCTTTGAATGATATGCAGGGTTCTTTGCAAAGAAAATTGCACTTTGGTTGTCATAGTCTATCCCTATAGCTCACTATACTAACCCCATACTTTAACACTATCTCTGCAACCAAACTGCTTCCTTTCTTGCATGAGTGGTTGCCATGTATTCTGCCTCTGTAGTTGATAGTGCCACTACATATTGTTTCTTACTCATCCAACTAACTGCACCTCCAAATAGGTTAAACACATACCCACTTGTAGATCTTCTCTGATCCAGATCTCCAGTCGAGTCTGCATCAACAAAGTCGTGAATATCCAACACTATGTCCAACCCTAGTCTTCCTTGGTAGCACAAACCATAATCACTAGTGCCACGCAAATACCTGAAACCCCGCTTCACTATTGTCTAGTGCTCCTTCCCTGGTTTTGACATAAAACTGCTCAATACTCCCACTGCATGTGCAATGTTTGTTCTAGTACCGACCATCGCATACATCAAGCTACCGACTGGACTTGCATATGGAACGCGAGACATGTCCTCTTCCTCTTCTTGTGTCTTGGGACACTGTTCAACATATAACTTTACACCTACAGGAATAGGAACCTTCACCGGTTTACTATCCTCCATATTAAACCTCTGTAACGTTGTCTCAACATACTTCCTCCAGTTTAACTAGAGCTTCCTCTTTGTCCGATATTTTTTAATTTCCATGCCCAAAATATAGTTTGCAGCACCAAGATCTTTCATGTCGAATTTGGAGGACAAATGGGTCTTCAAATCCTAGATAATTTCTTTGTCATTTCCAACCAGCAACATATCATCCACATAGAAAACTAGATAAATAACACAGTCACCAATTAATTTAAAATACACATAGTGATCTGCTTTGCTTCTGGTGAAGCCAAGTCCTTGTATAAATGTATCAAATTTTTGATACCACATCCTTGGTGACTGTTTTAACCCATACATAGACCTCTTTAACTTGCATACCAATTCTTTCTTACCCTTCACCACAAAGCCTTCAGGTTGCTTCATGTAGGTCTACTCTTTCAAATCCCCGTGAAGTAATGTTGTCTTCACATCCATCTGTTCTACCTCAAAAGCAAAAGCAACAACAATAGATAAAAGTAATCTAAAAGAAGTTACCTTGGCAACAGGAGAAAAAATATCACCAAAATAAATTCCCGACACCTAGGAATAACCTTTTGCTACCAACCAAGCTTTGTATTTCACCATCTTTCCTTCTACACTTGTATTCTTCTTGAAGGCCCATTTGCTACCAATGGGTTTCCTTCCAGCCGATAACTCCACCAGATCCCAAGCCTCATTTTTGTGCAAAGATGCCATTTCGTCAACCATGGCCTCTTTCCAGAGTTTTCCATCCTCTGAATCTACTTCTTCCTTCACAGTTCTGGGATCATCGTCAGTAATAGATAAAGAAAAATTGGAACAGAAAAAAGATGGACTATACCTTTCTGGCTGCCTTCTTTCTTGAACTGATCTTCTCACACCCAGAGTTTGTGGCTCTTCATCTTCTGATTCCTCCTCTACTGTAGAGTCTGGTTCTTCCTCTTTAAACTCAAACTCTATCTTCTCAAGTTCGTTTGGTTGAACCTCATGTTTAATAACATCTTTCGCCTCTTTGAACACCACATCTCGGTTGTACACAACCTTGTTACTCGGTTCCAAAGCTTATAACCCTTTAAACCATCCTTATACCCAATAAAGATGCACTTTTCATATTTACTATCCAACGTGGTTCTTTTCTCCTTTGGAACATGTACATATGCATCACATCCAAATACCCTCAGATGTGAAAGAGACGGTTTCTTACCAGTCCATACCTCTTGTGGAGTATTATCAGCCAATACTTATGAAGGTGATTTGTTGACCAGGTAACATGTTGTCTCCACCGCCTCTGCCTAGAATTCTTGTCCTAACCCGACACCACTGAGCATGCTTCTTGTCCTTTCCATCAACGTCTTGTTCATTCTTTTTGCAACTCCATTTTGCTCAAGTGTGTATGGAGTAGTCTTATGTCATGCTATACCACACTTCTTACAGAGTTCTTCAAATTCCTTACTACAAAACTCTCCACCGTTTTCTACCCTCAACACCTTTATCTTCTTCTTTGTCTGGTTTTCCACCAGAGCCTTAAATTCTTTAAACTTGTCAAAGACTTCAGATTTCTTCTTAAGGAAATATATCCATGTATTCCTTGAGAAGTCATCTATAAATGATACATAGTACACAGACTTACCCAGTGATGGAACTTTCACAGGTCCAAACACATCACTGTGCACAAGCTCTAATATCTGTTTCATCCTCTTACCACCAGAGGGGAAACTCACCCGATTCTGCTTCCCATATACACAATTTTCACAGAAATCAAAATCCAGAGAGCTATTACTCATACCTTCTACCATACCTTTACCATGAAGTATTCGAAGGCCCTTCTTTCCAATACGTCCAAGCCTTTGATGCCACAACATAGTCTTCTCTCCAGATACCACTAGATTTTCTGCTCCACTTTCAATAACCACATAACTATTGCACCCATCAACAATAGTGCTACCTTGCATCTTGTACAGAGTTCCAATCCAAACTCCCTGCATCAATACCAGTGCTCCCCAAACCATTTTGCAGGTATCTTTGTCGAACACTATTTTTACACTTGCATCATCCAGCTTGATTATAGAAATCAGAATTATGGCCAATGCAGGAATATGCAGAACACCCGGAAGTGTTCTAACCCTTCCACCTTGCAAATTCAACTTTAATTTTCCACGACCAATGATTCTATCCTTCCTATCATCCCCTAAGAAGACATCACTGCCATCGTATTTCTCGTACTCACAGAACCACTCTCTATGGGGATTGAAGTGAAAGGATGCACCTGAGTCAATCAACCATGCCTCATGATCTACATGTGTACTTGAAGAAGCCAAGTACACAACCCCACCTTCATCTGAGGTGGTTTTCGCCTTTGTAGAAGGAGCATCATCAGATCCATTTGCTTTATCAGGAGCTTTAGATTTACAGTCCCTTTTGTAGTGCCCTTCCTTTCCGCATTTCCAACACACCACCTTTACAGTTTTTCTTGGAAATTTAGATATTCCTCTAGATTTAGATCTCCAAGTTGATGAATTATTTTTGTTTATGTTCTGGGATTGTCCTTGTACAGACAAGGCATCACCATTCTGGCTCTCCATATTTTTCTGTCTCATCTCCTTCATCAGCAAGGATGACACTATTTCATCAAACTACAAGGCAGTTGCATTGCTACCTATTGTAATAACCAGACTATCCCATGAATCTGGTAGAGAACACAACAAACTGATGCACTTATCTTCATCTGAAATTTTAATATCAACAAATAATAACTGACTCACCACAATATTAAATGTGTTTAGATGTTCTATCACCTAGTCTCCATCTTTCATCCTCAGGTTATACAGCTTTTTCTATAGGAACAGTTTATTCACCAGAGAATTAGATTGGTACAAAGTCCCTAACTTGTCCCACAAAGCCTTCTTCGTAGCTTCCCCTAATACATTCAGCAATACTAAATCTGAGACGCACAATCATATTTTGCTCTTAGCCTTCCGATCCAACCTCTTCCATTCTTCATCGGTCATTCCCATTGGTTCAGTACCCAGATCTACCACGATCCACTGATCTTTATCCACCAACAAATCCTCCATCTTGAGTTTCCACAACTCAAAACTCTAACCATTAAATTTCTCGATGTCTATCTTTCCACTGCTCACCATCTTCTTTCGCAACCAAAATCGATCTCGCAGATCTGCCACTGAACAAGGTCTACCACAGGCCCGAGCAAAACCCCTCAGCAACAAAGGCATCCCCTTGAAACCAAAACAACCCCAATTCCAAACGTATGTTTTAACCCCGTACAGAAATTACCTGTATACAAATTCTTAAACAAAGAAAATAAACAATGCGAGAGTATAACACATAAAACACATATACAAAGAGATTTCCCCTGGATCCCAAAACCGGGACTACTAGCTTGATTTTTCATTATGTTCCTTTCCATGTTACAATACATATTTATACATGTTGAAGCATCCAATACCATGGACCGAAAACCATCGCGTCCAAAACCATGGATCGGAAACCATCGCGTCCAAAACCATGGACCGAAAGCCATCGCGTCCAAAAACATGTGCAAAAATCATGCACAAAACCATAGATAGGTCCGCCCAACCTATTATAGGGTCCAAAAACAAAAAACAAAAAAATTCCGGGGCGCTGCGTCGGACCCCATAGAGTGGGGTTACCTACACCCCTCAAACCCCCTGTGACTCCCCTCGCTACACAATCGGCGCAACGAAGGGGGGGGCTCCACCCCCCTTCTAACCCCTCGGTTAACTACGTGGGCTAGTCGTGGAAAGAATATAACATAACCCAACAAGGGTGTGATATGCGCAGCAAACCAAGGAAGGTGTATGAACGGTTCTATCACATGGAGAGTGAGGTGAGTGCACCCCTTGGAAACCTGTGAAAGCATGTGGTTAAGAAGGTAACACACGAACAAGGATGCATCAAAAACTAGAAGACAAGTAAGCCGAAAAATCCAAAGTGTTTGTTAAACCAACAAAAAATTTGAGTAAGATTCATACATACACATACAGAAATAGTCTACACACACATGTGTAAGAAAACAGATACAAATATCATTTAGAGTAAACAAGGTAGTTGAAATACAATACGACATATGCATGAAACATGTTGGCTCTGTTATATTAATAAGTGAAAGTTCGAATCATACAATACAGCCGTGACCGACCACTAGTCCCAATAGCGGAATGTTACTGTCACTGCCACCTGCTCCTCCAAAGAGATGTACTAGCTTTACACTGTGGAGAAGCCAAGGCTCGTTATAATACTCTCCAAGCTTTCTCTAAGAAATTCATCGAAATCTTGGCTCACCAAAAACCTCTACAATGAGTTATGAGGTACTATATATAGCAAAGGGTGGGGTGACCCTTGACATTCCCCTTTGTGATTGTTCACCTACCCTCATGACTCTTCAACTACTCTATGACTATTACATTCAACTATCGACACTTGAACTTCCACTTGACAAGATGTTACATACAATCTGCACATGTACCCATGTGAGACAAAATAGGCTTCAGCAAGCCATGCAAGACATCACTAACACTTGGACAATTGTGGTAAGACCAACTCTTTGACATCCTTGCGATGATAGACGGTGGTGAACTGATGCTAGGCTTGGTCATCCGTGATGGTGTCCATGCGCTTCAATGGTGACATCCTGCTGAAAGCGAATTCTTGCCTTTGTTGCATCCAGGTGCACTAATATGGCTCCTCTATCCATCTCATTTGATAACATACACATCATCATCTTGAGTGTAGCTGGACCATCAACATACTGATGCATATTGTATGTGCTGATCTTTGAGTGTGTGCTAGTGACCATGCACATCAACTTGTCAAAATACACGTTCAGCTCCATTCGGACTTGCTTCTTGTCTTCGCCTCGGTGAGTGTGCCAAATGGGTGGGATCGCATGCGTGCGCATAATGACATACATGCTCCTGAATACCCTTGCATCCAATCAACAACACTTATTACCTTGTCTGCTTCATGTAGGCTATTGAATGGATCTATAGGATGTATGGCCGCAATTTCATCACTCTGTGGATGTTGTACCTCCTATTGTACATGTTCCTACTGCAACTCCTTCTCTCATATGTGCAACTCGTGTTCTTCCTTGAGTTGTTGCTTTAGCACCTAAAACTCCTTCTCTGTTTCTCTCTCTACCTTCACGTGATCCTCTTGTCACATTGTCACCTCGTAGCCTCAAACTCCAAAGCTGCTTTCATCACAAGTGGATCTGTTTGATCTTGCAACTTTGTTCCACCTTTATACTGTCAACAACCTTCCTCTTGCATTTTTCGCATGCAAGTGTCCTACCTTCTGTTGTTTCTGCTCGCTATGACATTGCTACCATTTCATCTTGATATCCTTGTCCATGAACAACTTGATGTCTTCATAGATAGGCAATTTCATAGACACTTGACCAACTACATCCCGAATTGTGCTCTGAACGGTCTCTTTGACTCTGCTCTCCTGGAAGCCATTGTACCTTTGTTGCTGAGAGGCAGAAGAATACCTGTGATACTTGGATACATAGAAACACTCATGACAAGCATTTTGTCAGTCTAAAACCAAAACAAGTTGAAGGACTGACACACAACATACATGTGTGATTGTTTGTGAAGATTGCGCAATTTTCACCGATAGACTGGGAGACTGACTGCCAAAACTATGCAAGGCACAGTTCGGGATGTCGATAGGCTAACTGACTATTGGAACTACGCAATGCACAGTCCAACCTAACATATTGACGACTAAAACTACACAAGCGCAATTTCAATGAGCAGTGACATGCAAACCAGCAAACTGCATTGCGCAGTTTCTGGGGCCAACAAGGCACTGGCTCCCAAAATTGCGCAATGCAAGCGTGGAGGTCAGTGTCGGGCTAGACTTGCACAATTTCTGGAGGGAAGGCAAAGCCTTCACTTCTAGAAATGTGCAATGCTAGCCATGCAAGGCAAGGTACGGGCTAAGGCAACCAAGACTCGCCAACGGGTGACTGAAAACATGGGAAGTATGAATGCATGGTGATACTACGTGTAAACAAGAGTGAATGATCAAGCCTGCAAACAGCAAGTGCAGGATTCAGAAAACGGGAAAGCATGCATGTGTGTGAAGCGAGTCACCACAACGGCGACTGTGAGTGCAAAAATAGTGTCATGCATGCGACAATAGTGAGATGCTAATGAAAAATGAAATGATGCTTCTACAAGCTAACATGCATTGAAACGATAACAAGAACTAATTGAAATCAAGCAGACAACACTCATACAAAGCGAAACACAAAAAGCGACAAAAACACAGCACAAGACATGAAAAGTGAACTTACCCTGAAACAACTAAGTTGAAAGCGTCGAAGACTTCTGGATGTAATGTGAGATGTCAAAGCTGCAAGGTCGATGTGAGGCATGAGCTTTGTAGCATCCAGTTCATAAGTGTTGATAAGATCGAGGTTATGACACGCATGCCACAAATCTAGGAAAAAAACGACACTTGGCGAGAGGTTTCTAAAATGAGCTTTGCATGTAACCTACAACTGCTAAGAATAGATCCCTAGATCCAAGAATGCCTTTTGCATGTTGCCTTTGGCTATTTTGAGAAGAGCAGCCCATGCATGCAAATTAGTTTTGCTCGATCTCGAAGGGAACCGTAAAACCCGAAGGCACACGCAACAACCTGCTTAACTAAGAGAGGGATTTAAGCAATTTCTGAGAGGAATTGGGCTAGCTGTCCTAGAGGGATTGCGTAATTTTTGGGAGGAGCAGGTGATTGCTGCCCAGAATTGCGCAATTTTTGGGTTGAGTTGCAGTGTTGGGCATATTTCGCAGTTTTTCCAAGGAATCCTATTTGACTTCTTTGCGCAATTTTGGAGCTCAACAGCATGTCTAACTGATTTTCACAATCTCTAGGTTGAGCTGCAGTGTTGGGCCAGATTGTGCAATTTTCCCAAGGAAGATTGTCTGACTGTATTGCACAATTTCTGAGCCCAGCAAGTTGGCCAATAGATTTGCACAATTTCTGGACGGAAGGTTGGTTCCCCTCTAGGATTGCGCAATTTTCTGAGGGAGCTGCTCAGCCAGCAACTAGCCCAAGTTCGGAGAGGAAGCCTATGATGGGAGTGAAGCAAACTAACATGCACAGGATGACAAGCTACTGAAAAATCAATGAAGCCTATGTACTTGACAGTGCAAGACATGTTGTGAAGATGGTTGGTAGGGAGGCTCCAAAACGAAGCTAAGGAAAAATTTTGGAGGGTGGTTGTAGCTACTACAATACTCCCCTAATATCGAAGGGCAAGATAGAGCATGTTTGTAGGAGGAGGCTTTAGCCTTCCCTTTCCTTATTGCAACCCTTCAACTAGGTTCAAGAGCCTAAAACTTCCCTTTTGTGGTCATTACAAGAGCCTACCATTACTAATGCAAAACACAAATACTGCACCTCACACACGAGGAGTAGCCCACCATTAGCAGGCATAGGATGCAACAAGCGTCCACCACTAGAACTCCATCGAGGTGGATAGTTGGCCAACCAAGCCCTATTCTAAAGAGATAATAGTAAAAAGAAAGGTTTCATGGACCTTGGTGTTCGCAAAATAAAATGGTTGTAGTTTCTTGGACGAGAAGACCCCATTTTGGCTAAGTCCAACATAACACTTAGGGCATGGGTGTAAGAAGGTTTGTCCTTGTGGGGAACCAACTGGAGCTTTGCATGAAAAAACTACCCATACCACCCACCATCAATTTTCTTACCTATTTAAGGATGTTTGAGCTATTCACAATCCTAATGTTGAGGGCATAACTATAACAAACTCCATCATCTCGCATACCTTAAATCAAAACATCCTTCATTTCTAACTAATTATCCCTAAACTACCAATGAATTACCATGCTAACCCATGTATCTAAGCAAACCTCATCCACAGGAAGGTCCCAATGAAAATAATAGGGTTAAGCCTCCACCTACCATGTGGCAAAGTCATCATTGTTTACCATGATTACTCAATTTAGATAAAATTTTGTCCTATCATTAAATAATAATCTAACAAACATTTAAAACTTTTAAATATGTAGTATTTATGATAGTATATAAGTATTATTTGTTCTTAATCATAATATTTTAAATTATATAAAAAAGGATTTAGTTTATTTTGTAATGTTAAAATGTTTCGTAATGAATAGTAATCATTTTGCAATTGATATATACATTTTACAATTGCACACATAGATGTGAGATGCTCTACCGCCGACAATAAAGGAGAACTTGTCATAAAGTAATATAATATAAGACTACATTAAAGTTATTTAAAAATATAGATGATTTCCATCTTAAACAGGCACTATATAGTAGCTAGTCCTCTCGCTTAGTTTAAATATAGCTAAATTAAAGATTGAATTCAAATTAGTGTTAAGGTTTAGAATTCCATCAATTTTAGTTTTACTCATTGGTAAAGTCTTGATCTGTGCAAATAAAGAGCAAGGCCCCGATTTCAATGTCTATGCAAACATATCTTTAAAAAACTATAATATGTTATACTTGCATTTACGTTTGAACTACACGAGTTGTCCAAATCAAGGTTGTGTCTCCAAGTCAAGAATTATATATTTTATTTCTTAAATTTTGAACTAAAATATTCAATCAAAAATATATTTTAAATATAATTATTAGTTTATAAAAATACATATATATATATATATAATATATATATATATATATATATATATATATATATATATATATATTTTTAACCTGAATTTATATTTGAACGGAGTTTCAACGAGATCAAAATTGGATCCATTCAGGCTCCTAAAACTTGGTGGCAATGTCAGGAACACAACGAAATAAGATGACTAGATGCAAGCGAGGCACGACGACAATAATTTCAAACTTTCATGCAGGTCCTCGTGGTTTCACAACAATGTTGACAACAAGAACCAACCCTAGGGTTTCTCCAAACTTTTCTTTCTCCTCACACTCTCTCTTCTAGCTGTGTGCAAATGTTCTCGTCATGATGTTAGTGGTTATGTTGGGATCAATTCAGTATGTACTAAACAATGGGCATGAGAGAGCAGTGAGGAAGTTCAAGAGTCATGAGGGGAAGTCAAGGGTCACAGTAGGTGAACAATCACCTTGTCTCTATAAATGTGCCCTAATGCCTCATTGTAATGGGGGACCTTTAACACTTGATTTGAGGCTAGGAATAGACAGTTGGTTTGTGCTTGAGAGCTAGAGGCACTCAGCGCTTGGAAGTTAGTAGAGGGAGCTGCAATGAGGCTAGGATTTAGCATTGGACAATGGTATGAGCAACCCATGTTCCATTGTCGGGATTTGATAAATTGCAAGATATGTACTTGTATTTGCAACAACAATAATAAGATATTCTTCATTTCTTACACCGATTCTGATGCTTGTTCATAGTGGTTATATTGGTTGTATGATATTTTCACTAAATTTGTATGTGTGCATTCATACATTTAATATGTTATGCACTGGTTCATAGTTCTTGTATGTATGTTTTCTTTTGAATCTGTGTTTTACTTATTTCTCACCATGTCAATGATCTATTGTGAACTAATTTGTAATTAAACTCTAGCATGTTCTTATTCATGTGTGTATGATTGGGTTTTGGCTCACTAATCCCTCCCATGACATACTCCTTATTGTTGTTGAGACTTGCTTGCACCTCTTTCTATAGTTTGTCAATCTTGGGTTGATTTTGTTTCATTTTCTAGGAATTTCATCCTTGTCCCACTCTGACACCTTCTCATTTGACAGCCAAGAGCGAAAACATTCATGGTGGAAGCTAGGCCCACATACTAAATGGGGCTCCTATCCCAAATGGCGTGAGGTCTAATTGGGACTTCACACCGGGGAGACCCCCTTGTTGTTGGCGTACATTCTAGTTCATCAATAAATTGGCACTAGAAGGAGGGCCAGATGACAAGCTAAGCCCTTGGAGCTTGCAGTTTAGTCTCATATTTGTAAATGGCTCCATCCCAAATCTCTATCCAGGGTTGTTTTTATGAAAATATTAACCTTTCGGTGCCCGAAGAAATAATCTATCACTTTTCACAGTGGAAGTTTGATGGCGAGGGTTGAACAACGATTTTGGGACACATTCTTCAAGTTATTCATTTATGTCACTCCAACATAGTACATTGTAAAGATGTTATCAACAGGTTGTTTACCTCATGCTCAAAGGTCGTGTTAAGCAATGGTGCAACACGTTACCTACAACTTCCATCCATTCATTTGAGAAACTCATTAGTAAGCTCCGACAAGCCTTTGACAGGGATAATTTTCAAGATGTTTTTAAAAGGATAAATAAGCTCAAAATGAAACCTCAAGAATCCCTAGAAGATTTTGCTACTAAATGTGTTCATCTTTGCTGTGAACTCGGAGAGAAAGATGTTGATTGGATGTATTAGAGTGAGGAATTTCGACTTCTAGTTTATGTTTCTCTGCAACACTTTCAATCTAAAACAACTCTCAATTATGATGATCATCATGATAAAATGCAAGTTACAAATTATCCAAATCTTATCCCTAATCTTGTTTTACCTATCCCTTTGAATCGGGAACAACCTCAAGCCTTCGAGGAGGAAATTACTGCTCGTGAAATTTCTCATCCTCCTACTGATTTGTTACCTAATGAATTTTTGTCATGAATGGTCTAGATGATGAAAAATGTTTACAAGGAAATGAATCAAATTGTCTTGCTTCCGAAGCTCTCGTACATCCTGTTGAATTTGAACTTGAAAATCATGTTGATGTAGTGCCTCTTCCTATAGATGAAACCCACGTTGAGCTCGTTAAATATGTGTTTGAATCTATTCTTGAACTTCATTCACTGGTTGGCAATGACTTGGGTCTTATCTCGGATAGAGTTGACTATCCCATCAAATCCATGGAACATGACTTGCACACAAATCCATTACCCCCTCCCGCTGACACTAATATGCAGGATGTGAGTCCTGGTGCAATTGGTGCCCCTTCATATGAACATTTTCATCCATTATACCCTGATTTATTTCATGAGTCTACTACACCAGTTGTTTCCACAAATCATTTAGATATTTATCCTGTTGGTGTTGATTGCAATCATGTACATGAGGGTGATGTTTCACCATCAGAGTATGATAATGTTGAATCTCTTGTTCTTGATCTCTTCCATTCATAGTCTTTAACAGGTGAGGAAGAAGACTTTACATCTTGGCCAATTCAAGATGGTTCTCTCATTTATTTGTCTTCACTCTTAATCCAAGAAGAGCCTTATGTGTCAGATACCCAACCTAATTGAATTGGTGGCTTTAGTGATTGTCATTCTATCGAAAACATATTCACTCACACCTCTGATGGTTGTCATTCGTATCCATTTGTTGATCCCACAAAGCCACCATAATTTAATGATTCATCATTCGAAGGCTTGGGGGCTCATCAGGAAGTTGAGGCACTTTAGATTTCGTTGATGGTTATGTCAGGTTCTGACGATCCTAATGAGACCCTTGAACCAAGTCAAAATAGGGTTTCTGAAATTAGGGTTTTGTGCCCCACTCTCCTCTCAGCATCATCTTATCGAATGCAAACTCATCTTGGAAAGCATCTGACTCGAGTGATGTTTCTCTGAGTGCATCTTTCCATCCTTTGTCAATTGGTATGCATCAACCTCTATACCCTAATTTGTTTGTTAAAGAGGGTACACCGACCATTATCTCGAATATTTTTTGTTGTTGCCCAGCTAGTATAGATTGTGAACAAATACAAGCAAGTGATGTCTTACAATCCATTATATGTGGAGGTACCAATCGCCTAACCTCTCTCTTGCTTGAGACTCTTCTGATCGATTCACCTCATTCTTGGGTACCTAAAGAATTTGATATGTTGAACTGCCAATCTATCAGTGTTTGAACATCTGATCAAAATAACAATATATTCGCTGATAGTTGTCTTGACATAGCTAAGGATGATCACATGTATTCACCGGTTGATCTCACGAAACTACCAATATTCGATGGCTTGTTGTTTGAAGGTTCAGAGATTTGTTAGGATGGTGAGGCACTTCAACTTCCATTGATGGTTATGTCAGGTTCTCACGTCCTCGATGAAATCCATGGACAGCTTCAAACTAGGGTTTTTTCGCTTGAATCCTCCGATATCTTAGTTACACTTGGCAAAAACTCCTCTTCTCAAAGTCATCAAGTTGATCGTCCTCAACATCATGATGGGATTTCTAGTTTCCTTTAAGGATTTTTTTTCTGGAAAATTCCTCTGCAAGCAGGCGACATCTCGCCTCGCTTGTGCTGAATTTAGGGTTAATCATGAATGGATTTTTGTCATGGATGGATGATCATAGATTTCAAGTATATCTTTCTGTTTACCAGGATTGGGTTGCAGTTTGGCTTGAACAGCCTTACCTGGCACATTTTCCTGTAACTAGACATGATCTTCTTGTTGTTGTGCATGTTTCACAAGTAAGCATTGTGGTTTTTATACAACTCTTTATGTCGGTTCTAATTGTTGACATATTTGTCTTTGCAAGTCGAGAACTGCTTCGGTGGTTGCATTGGAAGTTTGATTTCACTTGACCATGATCTCTTCTTTGGTTAAATTAGGGTTTTAGGTTTAGGCTAGCGAGCGATTTTTAACTAAAGTTTAGTTGTCCAAGTTTGCTAATTAGGGTTTATTTCCCAGGATTTCCTTGATGATTTAAAATATGTTATGTTGTGTTTTCCTTACTGTAGGTTGTTTAGTTTTCTGCATTACGATTTTCCATAATCTTGCATTCGTATTCTTGCAGTGTTCTTGCATAGCGTGCATAACATCTTTGCATGGTTCTTTTATCTACGATTGGCTCATTTCTTCCACACACTTTTACATAACAGAACATGCATTCCATCATAAGCCTTACCTGTTGGATTACATCATGAATTTGTCTTTTGGCATAGCATACACTGGTCGTTGACCTACCTTGCATTTTCCCATATGTTGCATGCCATTGCATGAGGCTTCACGAACATGGAGATTCCGATCCTTTGATGTTATGACTAGATTTATCACACCTATTTGCACATTCTCAACCCTAAAGGAAGATTTCTTGGTATCCTCACACATGTTAACACCCTTAGACAGTTTCTTTGTCACCTTGCCCTAGTGTGGAATACCTAAACCTAATGATTGTGTGCAAATTGTAAATGCTACTCCAAGAGGTTGCCTCTCATAGAATCGGTAATTGAAATTGCATCCCAAACATGTCTTATATCTATCTATCTCATTAACAAGGAAAATATGAGCAAGTACCTGTGGGGAACTCTAGTTGGCTCAAAGGACCTATGTCTGTAGCCTGAACTTTGTTTTGGACTTGGTCTTGGATGTTTCATGGTATGTGTTCCTTGTTCATCTGTCAACTGGAGATGTGACGTGGAAGTAAAGCATGAGAGCAAACCTAAATCGAAATATCTTTTAGTTTTTGTCAAACAAGAAATAACCTCTCTTGCTCATAAAATAAGTCAGGGTCCCTCATCCACCTTGGTGTAATAAATGCCCAATAATAAGTGCCAATTTTCACAGGAAAGATACTAAAATTAAACAAAGGGTAAAGGATTAAGAAAGGATTCCTGCGCAGAGAGGTGATGAAACAACTCCGTTGAGGCATTGACCAAGCTCGCTAGCAGCGAAGCAACGTTTGTGATTTCTTGAAGTGACTCTGTAGGGGTATTGTCCAGGCCTACTAGCAACATAGCAACACCAGAAACCTATTTTAAAATTCTTAATACAATAAGCCCTCTGATTTGTTCTTTGCATCATCATTAACTAATAGCATGTGTGAACTTATAATTTGGTGTTTAATGACTAGCAGGACCTAGTTGAGACACAGAGGAAGGGCATATTTGTAAAGGTCAAAATAATGTAAGAGGTACCCATAGAGGTACTGCGGGGATGTAATCAAAGATGCTAGATTCTACTAGTGGTTTGACAATTGTTGTAGTCGCTACAACAACACCCAAATTTTTGGTCATATCCAAAATTTTGGGTCCCCCTCTGCTTGCTCAACCCATTAGAGTTTCAATAAGGTTTTCCACTGGTTACTCTCTTCTCCCCCCCTTCCTATCAAATCCTGATTTTGTTACCATTCACGCATTACATGTTTCACCCACACATCATGTGTTGCCTTAGATACTAACCTTATGATTACATTAGGGTTTTGAAGGTTTGTCACTTCATTGATGTGTTAAGAGTCTCCCATGACTTCAAAACTTATCTTTCCATAATATGCATCATAATTAGTAGAGGCATTGTGTGTGGGCAAGCAAGAGTTCATTTCAATCCCCTTATGTTGAACATATTAGGGTTTGGGAGCAACCCTAGATTATCAAAATAGGAATATCCCCTCGTGCTTTAACCTAACACATATGTCCATAGGGGCACATTCTCATCGGAATCACAGGACATCATGGTGAGACTCATTGCAAAACATATTCCCCTAGGTTCTTGACTAGTCCTACACCCCAGCATGTGCATTGGGGTTTGTGAGAATTATATATTCCCATTACATCCTTGTAACCCTAAACATATGTGATTCAAGGTACAACCTTGCTTTAAATTAATTCTCACTCTCCAGGGTGCTTATCGTCTTCACCCTTCTCATCTTATCTAGAAACATGATCACATCAGTAGCAATAGGGTTTATGGGAATACCTTTATGTCGATGACTTCACCTCACCATCATCCTCATTCCTTCAAAATTCATTAGGGTTTATGTATTGTTATCCTCATCATGCGCGCCAAAAACCTTGGATGGTTGAATAAAACCACAACCTTGTTTAAGATTACCTTATCCTCTAGATGCATTGCCACAAACATGTTATGGCATTGACAACGCATCATAACATCATCTTGGCATTGTTGGGTCATATTTCTATGACTACACTAGGGATGGAAGGGATTCGTTGTTTTAGTGATGCATTAGAAGTCTTAGGCAACCTATAAACTTATTGCTCTACCATGCACATCGTAATAGAACAAAGACATCTTGCGTTGTAGACACGACATCTCTCAATTGCATTACGATTTATGAAGCTACCACCCCCCTCATGCATCTTTAGAACCCTACATTGTCATGATCAAGGGTCCACCTTTACTTTGGGCTAATCCTCACTCTACAGAATGTATCTTCACTTCAAGGAACTATGTGGTTTACAATTAGCAGGCCCATTAAAGTGCCCAGATGTTGAGTTGATTTTCGGATTTGAGCATATCTTGTTCTACTCATATAATTTAGTTGCAATTTTAGTATCACCTCCAAATGAAATTGTTTTCATTGTTTTAATTATTTATTCCCTTTTTGTGACAGGGATGTAAATGGAGCTGTATTGGGCACATATTAAACAAAATGGTCATCACTATGCATCCAAAGGTCGCCTGTAAATAATTGTTCGATTTAAAGCCCAATGGTCACCATAGAACTAACACGTACTCCAAAATGCATATGATGCAAATGGTAAAGAGTGCTGGTAATCTATGGTTAAGGGGTGTTATGAGAGAATGAGACACTTTTTTTTGGGTTTATTTAAAGGGAGGCAATGCTTTTAGGCTTCATTTTTGAACGTAATCCCCAAAGAGTGCTCAAATCGCATATGTCTAGTTGATGTAATAATGGCATCTTACATATATATCACCAAATAAACATCAGGGAAGTGTTGCCTTTCCCAAAAGCATGAAGTCCCATATTTGTGTGGTGTGGTGTACATGCATCACGGGACAATGTGATTGCTTGAGTTTGTTGGACGTCCAACAACCCATTTGGGATTGCATTAGATCAAGGGGCATCATGACTTCAACCACGTGGAACAACTTAGAAAACACATTGCAACAACACATATTGTGACTAAAATCATTAAGGGAGCAAGAAACAAAATGTTTCAACACTCTTAGGCAGGAATCAATGTTTCCAAAGTTGCTGACAGGATCCTAGCTGCAAAAGAATGCAATCATCACTCCTAAGGTCGCATTCATGCTCCCTAAGTCGCATTTTTGGTGTGCGGTGGTTCTATTCGCACAATAATCAAATTTGTATACATGAACTCTACTTTAAAGCTTGAATTTTATAATTGTCTCATATGACATTAATCATGCGCTTCATCTCAACCCATCTTCTTGGATTAGGATCCTCAAGTGCTCTCTCGGTAAGCACATGTTTGATATGTCACATCGACTTCCTTACCTTTGGAAGCCTTTCCAGATTTGGGAACCTCAGGTTCTGAGCATGCATCATAGTTATGAAGATCATCCCATGACTTGAGGCAAAGCTTAGAGGCCTTACATCTTTGCCCATAGACCTTATGTTTTTCATCACCCAAATGTTGATCTACCTCAAACAAAAATAAAAGAAAAAAAAAATCCTCAAGTGGACTATGAGTTGTTGTAGCTGAGGTTGCTGTTGCAAAACCTTCAAAATTAACTGCAACAAAAAAATGGCCTAGATATTGAACATTGCTACCAACTTGGCTCTCGCAAAGGTAATATTGGTTGTTCATCCAATAAGGAGGTGGAGTGATGACTCTTATTTGAAAATTGAGATCGCTGAGGGCTCTCTAGTTGTGCTAGTTCAAGCACAACGCCAGACAGTGGTGACCAAGGTTGTGGAATCTTTCATGGTGAGATTGAAAGAGTTGTGGTTTGCAAGACACCTACACCTATATAGGGTTGAAGTTATAATTAGGATACATTTGTAAATGTTGATCCATGCAAGGGGAAGATAAGCCAAGATGGACAATCGTAGAGTGCGTGATCTCATCTCCTCGCTACATAATCCTTGAGTGCAACCCTCAAGTAGTCAGATCTCTACACTAATCGCAGAGTCGCATGGATAGCTCAACTTACACCTGGAAAATGTGACTTGCATTAGGTGGGACCATGCGACCTCTCCAAGTCGCAGGATTGCATTTTGGAGCCTTAGACAAGCTCTAGAAAGATGCGACCTTAATGTGATGCAATTATGCGACCTCTGCTTGGGTCATTAAGTCGTAGAAAACTGCAATTGCAAATTCAACAATCATTGTGACTTTGCCTTTGTTGTGACCTGGCGACCACTTCTGTTATGCCATTTGCAAAGACTTGTCAACGATGTGACTTGCATATCCAATAAACAATGCGACCTCTGCTTGGGTCATTAAGTCGTAGAAAACTGCAATTGCAAATTCAACAATCATTGTGACTTTGCCTTTGTTGTGACCTGGCGACCACTTCTGTTCTGGCATTTGCAAAGACTTGTCAACGATGCGACTTGCATATCCAATAAAAAATGAGACTTGCATGAGACTGAAGTGTAACCTCCTCTTCCTTTTGGAATGCAACCTAGTTCATGTAACTGCCCATAAGTCGCACTCTCCATTGGCGACTTGAAGCATCGAGCTCACAATGCAAAAAATGTGATGCCTTGAAAGATGTTAGGTCCATGTGAGAGGAAACAATGTAATAAATACACATGTGGTTTTGGAAAGGTTTAATGCCAATATACTACACCGAAAGTTCCACATAAAAGGATTGGAAGGATTTTACAAATAGTCCAAGAGGCAAACTTTGGAAGGATACGATGACAATGCTTCAAAGAGGGATGAATGTCGCAACGGAATCAAGTAAGTAATCCAACCAATGTCAAGGTGACATTACAAGGTCACGAAGGCATTAGTGAAATATTGGAGACCAATGTTTCCCCTACATGGAACCGTAGTAAGAGAAGGGACGAGAATGTTGATCTATGTAAAGAAGCCAAGAATTCTCATAGATTACGCAATTACAATTATGATTAACAAGCAACTGGATCTGTGTGGATGCCTAGACATTATGTCAATCTCAATGGCAGATCATAGGGAAAAGCAAGTAGGTTGACCTAGAAGAGGGAGCTAGGGTTTTCACAAAAGCTACACAATCAGGGTTTCAATGAGATCAAAACTAGATCCATTCAGGCTCCTAAAACCTGGTGGCAATGTCAGCAACACATTGGCATAAGATGATTGGATGCAAGCGAGGCACGATGACAAGAATTTCAACCATTCATGTAGGTTCTCATGGTTTCACAACAATGTTGTCAACAAGAACCAACCTTAGGGTTTATTGAAACTTCTCTTTCTCCTCACATTCTCTCTTCTATCAGTGTGCAAATGTTCTCATTAGGATGTCTGTGGTTATGTTGGGATCAATTCAGCATGTACTAAACAATGGGCACGAGAGAGCAGTGAAGAAGCTCAAGAGTCATGAGGGGAGGTCAAGGGCCACCGTAGGTGAATAGTCACCTCATCTCTATAAGTGTGCCCTAATGCCTCATTGTAATGGGGGAGCTTTAGCATTTGAGTTGAGGCTAAGACTAGATAGTTGATTTGTGCTTGAGAGCTAGAGACACTCAACTCTTGGAAGCTAGTAGAGGGAGTTGCATTGAGGCTAGGGTTTATCATTGGACAACGATATGAGTAACCCATGTTCTACTATTGGGATTTGACAAATTACAAGATATGTAATTGTATTTTATTTGCAGCAATAGTAATAAGATGTTCTTCATTTTCGAAACTGATTCCCATGCTTGCTCATAGTGGTTATATTGGTTTTCTGATATTTTCACTACATTTGTATGTGTGCATTCATACATGTAATATATAGTCATTGTATGTATGTTGGCTTCTGAATCTGTGGTTTACTTATTTCTTGCCATGTCAGTGATATGTTGTGAACTAATTTGCAATTAACCTCTGGCATGTTCTTGTTCATGTATGTCTGATTGGGTTTTGGATCACTGATCCCTCTCATGGTATACTCCTTCTTATTGATGTTGAGACTTGCTTGCACCTCTTTCTGTAGTTTTCCAATCTTGGGTTGGTTTTGTTTCATTAGCTAGGCATTTCATCCTTGTCCCACTTTGACACCTTCTCATTTGACAGCCAAGAGCGGAAACATTCATGGTAGCAGTCAGGCCCACATATCGGATGGGGCTCCTATCCTAAATGGTGTCACATCTAATTGGAACTTCACACCAGGGAGACCCCCTTGTTGTTGGTGGTATATTCTAGCCCGTCAACACATTATTTATTGGTTTACATGCGTAATTTTATTAAAGTGAAATAAGCTAATAGGTAATAGATAAAAATTGTGGAGACTAATTCATAATTTCCATAATTGAAAGATTATGAACAAAGCCCAATATCAAGTTAGTGGATTTCCACACAAAAGTATGTTTGATATTATTATACTAGCCTAGATCTATATTAACTTTGGATTTATCAAACGTCAAGATGGATCAAATCCCTTTTCACTCTAAAAGAGGTTTTTATCTCAAGAGATTCGATCCCTCTTAATGCTTGGTAGATCCAAAATTAAGATGAATGCATGCTTGTACTATATAAATTTCACATCGCCATACAAAAAAGTATTCTCATTTTTAATTTTGTTAAAACCTTGATTTAATCTCTATGAAATATCCATGAAATATTTTTGGTAGTAGTGAGAGTAGAGGGTTCAGATATTTTTTTCTTTTAGATATGAATACAAATATATTATAGAATAAAATTAAAATAAAATATTTATAAAATATTTTGATTGTAAAATGAGTAATGGGTTTTGGGCATGTGGTATTGTCAAGTCATGATATTGTAACAAAGTCTATTTAAAAGTTATTATATCCATGGTAAAGCGGGGCGAATATCCATGGTTAAGAATTTTATTATATTGTAAGTTTATTGTATGCATAAGTTTTTATGTGCTTATTAATTAACTTCAAATATGCTTACAAAATCATTATTGGTCCCTACCAAAGGGAGGACTATAACAATCAATTTTTGGGTTGACCATTAATAGTTTAGTATTGGCCAATGCAACTTGTAATGTTGAACTTATGAAAATTACATCTTTATTTTTCAATATTATTAAAAAAAATGCAAGCATTTGATTGGGCCATAACTTGAAGGCCTTATTGTAGCATTTGCATAAAATAATGCCATGTGGATAACTGCATCACATATTTTATGCCATAAAAATGAAGAATGCCTAATGCAAATTTTGTTGTTTCTTTAGAAAGTGAGATGAAAGAAAGAGTAGATCAACTAGGGATGAATATGGTACCTACTTTGACAACTCCCCAGTAATGATGCCAAAAAGAGGTTTGCACCTTGAGAGATTTGATCCCTCTTGGCGCTTGATAGATTGAGAGTTAACATGGATCTAAGCTGATTTATTTTCATAACAATACTTTTATTTTGTACATAGTATTTTTTGCACTAAGAGGTGCTCTCCAACCTAGTATGGAAGAGATGTTGTAAGTTTATGTTATGTTATGTAAGCATTTTGAACCTGTAAAATTACAAAAAAAATAAAAATAATAATTACAATTATTAATTAAAACATTTTGAATTAGTCAAATTACATAAAAGAAAATAATAAAATTAATAGTTTTGATTATTAATAATTAAACTAGCCTATATTTATCTTAAAACCGGATCTATCAAGTGTCTAGAGGGATCAAATCTCTTGCGGTGCAAAGCTTTCCTCAAGTTTTGCATTCAAAAAAAAGGTTTACACCTTGAGAGGTTTGATCCCTCTTAGCACTTGATAGATTTGGAGTTAAGATGGATTTAGGTTGGTTCTTTTTTTGTGGTGAAGGCGCTTTCCAGCCCAAGATGGAAGAAATGTTGTGATGTTATATATGTTATGTAAACATTTTGACTCGGTCATATATATATATATATATATATATATATATATATAAACCATAATTTCTTTGTAATTTAACAAATGAAAGAAATTACAATTTGTAGATGTTTAAAGGCATTCGAGATATGCAAGACTGAAGTATCGCGAGAGCATATAAGCACTTTTTAGCTCTAAAACTAAAATAATATAGAAGAGAATTTAAGTGTTATAATAGTAACTTAGCTTCTCTTTCTTTCCTTTATTTCTTTGGACCTTGTGCCAAACCCTTGAAGATTAGTAAATCAGAACATCTGCCAACTCAGACATAGTCATCACAGGGGAGTGCTCTCTAATAGAATATGAACTTTCTGATGCATGGACTCTCTTTGTTCCCACCAACCCATTCTCTTTGTGCGCCAATGTTCCAACGTGTTCAAATGCATGGATCAATTATGTTTCTTGTACATTCCACATTGGTTGTGCATGTTCATCGGGATTCTGAGCGTTCATATCATCTTGTATTGGAGAATCCTCCTTAATTTCCTCTTCCTCATCCTACAAAAAAGTGGGATCAAAAGATTGCCAACCTTTTGTTTTTCAGGCCTACCCCTTTTTTTCTTTGGGGTTTTTTAGCCTCTGGACAAGAATCTTGTAAATGTCCCATTTGAAATCATGTATGACATCTAAAGGCTATATTTTCATAACCCAAATTTTGAATCCATTGAAAGGATCTAGGTTTTATTAGAATGTGGTTAGGTAGACCTTTGCTTAAGTTTATTTCTACATATATGAGTAAAGGTAAATAATCCTTATTGCATTCTTTTGTTTTATGTTTTTTTATAAAGTAAATAATCCAATGTCCTCTAGCACCTTATGATGCCAAAATGGAAGAGGAAGGTTTGGAAACCTTACCTAAATTGGCATCTTTGTTACCACCATTTTTTAAGAATCAAACTTCGGAAACCATGGACTAATGATATTCTTACTCTTCCCCAAAATCAAGGCCCTTCATGCAAGACTTTCTTTAGATCTTCCTCAGAATCAAACTGTTCCACCAAAAAGCCTTTGGAACAAAGATAAATGTCACAATTTTTGGTCCATGTTGTAAAAATCCACTGATGTAGTGCCCCTCCTTGGCCAAAACCCATTATATTTGCAAATGGCAACCCTTGATGGAAGAAAAGAGAAGAGATGATTTACCTCTTTTTTAGTGCTAACATTTGACATTATTTTTCAACAATATATGATCTCATAATGAATGGACGTTGGTCCATTGAAATGACCTCTTTCCAAAAGCCACATCTTTTTATGAAGATGAAGAAGTTGGCTCTTTGGAACCCATTGCACCCCCACTGATCCAAATCAGATCCACAAAAGATTGTCAAGAACTTTGACGGTATCGAATTGAACAAATCTCTAATGAAATCCAAAACAGCATCAAAAATGCCTTGAACCAGTGGCCATGGCAACTGGCGTGGAACGACGAGGACCTCAGTCAAAGTGCGTTGACCGAGGCCCATGGAGACTGCGCAGGAGGTCAAAACAGCCCCTGGGAGCCCCAGACCAGAAAAAAGGAGGCGATTTCGATGTGCGATTTGGGCAAACAGGGCCGAAATGGGGGAGCCTTAAGCACTTGGTCATGTTGGGAGCCATAGGACCGCAGGCGGAAAAAGGTAAAAAGCGCCAATGTACGACGGTGGGACCCACGGCCTGGAAACTGGCGGTTTGATTGGGGCACCCTTGAACGATAAGAGGTTTTGGAGAAAGCGGAGCGATCACAATTGGCGATCGAAGTGTGGCAGCGGAGGTGAGAGAAAAATCGTCGTGATCGCTCGTTAACGGTCGAGCAAGTCAACTGCGCTTGAAGTGCGTATGACGTTGGATCTGGAGGAGCCCAAATCAGACAGCTGAGATTGCGCTCGATGGAAAGAAGCAGAATCGATAGGGAAATAAGCTTTGATTTAAAAGGATTTGGAATCCGTTGACCGCCACGGTGGAGAAAGAACGTATCCACGACATAACTGAAGAAACGAGACGACGAAGCATGTTGGCACCAGTTAGATGGGGACACGTGGCACTCCCTGAGCGCTCATGCTGACGTCGAACAAGGAACGCCAAGCACAACTGCAGAAGGTAAATCGATGCAGGCGGGAGAGGAACCGAACAGGCATAGGGGTCGAATGGTTAAAGCCATGAATGGAGACAGTCGAAGGAGAGTTGAAGGATTTGGAGAATATTCCAAGCAACCGAGAGAGAGAGTGAACAGTGAACCCTGAGAGGAGGACTGAACACAGAGAACAGTAAAGCCAAGAAAAGGAGATAGAGGGCCGAGCTGACCACAGGCAGCATCGAGCACCAGAGAGCTTGAAGATTCAATTCTTCCCAAAGGGGAATCTGTCCGGACTAAGCATGACAGTTGGCTCTTTCCACCATAGACCAAGGGTCACAGAGCTGGTAGGAAGAACAAGAGTCTGTGTACTCTGAGTGGCTTGGGGAATCCAAGGACCACCCCGCCAAGCAAAATCTGATGTCAGGAGAACTCATATTGAGTCCTTGTAATGTAATTTCTTTGCTGTAAGACCCAATAAAACAAGGCCACCACTGAAGTTGGACCGGAGACGTAGCCCTGGAGAATAGGGTGAACTCCCAATTAAAAATTGTTTGTGTCTTTGTGTTACTCACTGTATTTCTTTGTCGTATTTACATTCAAAATATATGTGTATTGGCAATCTAATCGATCCGTTGTTTCAATAACACATAACACACACCAGCACATGAGTCTGTAATACCTTTTGTGTAATAAATCTTCAACTGAGGTCACTCAAAGGGTGATTATAAGATTAAGTGGTATCAGAGCTCTAGGCTGTAAGGTTAGACAAGCTTGTGTTGGTTTTAGCTGTGAATGCTCACTAGATCAAAGCTCAAATTAGGAGAAGGAGAGTTGGTGGAAACTAATCCTGAAATTGGGAGAGTCTATTCTCGGAAGACAATGTCATAAGAAGGTTTTATAGGGCCACACCCTCAATTCATAGATAGTTTCCTAGCTATAAAGTCTATGGTAGAAGAAGTGTATAGGGACTTTAGAAAGCATAAGGATGAAGATTCATCAGGCTCTAAACAAGAAAAAGAAGAAGATGAATCTCATTCCCATGATCACTCCAAAGGAAAGGGGAAAGAAGAAAGCTTTCCTCCACCTCCTAGTAGCCCTATGCATAATAAGAAAGCATCCTTGATCAAATTGGATGTCAAATTTGATTTGCCTATATATGATGGAGAGCTAAAAGCTGAAAAGTTGGACAATTGGATTAGACAAATTGATGTATATTGCAGAGTACTGAACATAGACTCAGACAAGAGTAAGATTCAGCTGGCAAGCCTACGCCTAGGAGGCACTGCCTTGGTTTGGTGGGAAGGCAGAACCCAAGTTGATATGAGGAAGCATGGTAAGACCATCTCTGTCTGGATTGAATTTGTTTCTGCAATCAAAAAGCAGTTCTATCCATTGGCCTACATGCAACAAGCCATGATGAGTTGGCAAACTCTTCGGCAGTTGAAAGGGCAAAGTGTACAAAGGTATACTCAAGAATTTAGAAAGAGAGCATTGATGTTGGGTATCTCATTAGACTCACCAGAAACTCTTTTGAAGTACATTAGTGGTCTACACAACTACATGAGGCATACCATCCTCATGTTTAATCCCACTAGTATAGAT
>APFE031236537.1:0-17892 GCA_000404065.3 Pinus taeda | reverse complement strand
CGGATGAGTCCAACTTAGTTTTGATTCGAACCCTAAGAAGGAGTGGTCCGTTCCTGTTTGTAATTGAACAGGTCCTTTACTGTGAAATTTTAATGAGTCCAATATAGGAGAAACCCGACGTTTTTCATTTTTAGAGAGTCTGAAAGAACTAAAGAAGACTCCAGGGTTTGACTTTTTCATAAATTTGTGTCTCCCAAGCCCGAAAAAGTATAAAATAATACTTGAGAGAACCGCTTGATCTTTTACAACCAAGGAGTACTTTTTGTTATTAGTGTCTTTGATCTGAAAAAGTAAAAAAGCAATCAAGGACACATCGTTTTATAACCAATATCGAATTTGAAACGAAAAAAATCCGGAAATCTTTTTATGTTTTTACGGTCGAAAAAGAGCTGTAAATAGACTGTCTTTTAATTCCGTTTTAACGAGCCTAAAAGAAAAACTCGGCAATCTTTTCATGTTTTAGGAGTCAGAAAAGGGCTTAAAGATGACTCTAGCTAAAAATGATAGATTTTGCCTGAATAATCCTGTTATCTTGAACAAAAACAGAAACATTACTCATACCTACTTGAAAGAGATAAAAATGTCGCAAAAATACCTTTTTAAAGTGAAACATAAACAAATTTGCGATTTATTTACTCAAAAAGCTTATAAAAAGGGGCTTTTACCATTCATTTTTACCATTTGTGATTTGGGTGAGAAAATAGTGCTTTTGCTTTGAAAACTTCCCGTGAAGATTGCGGGAAATCCAACCGTCGGAATCGGACGTCGTCTTCTCCAGGTAATCCACATCATCCTTCTCTTCATTTTTAATCGTTTAATTTTTCAATTTAGTCCCTCATTTCATTTTTTAGGAGGATTTTTAGGCAAAAAACCCGCGCTCGGGGTACGCAGGCTCACCACTGCGAACCTGCGGACCCCGACTTTTTCTCCATTGGGAAAAATATCGGGGTCCGCACCTTCCATGTGGACAAAGTGCAGTCCCATGCATTGTGTCCAACATGAAGGGTGCAGGCCCCGCCGCGAGGGTTTTTAACCCAAAAATCTTCAAAAATGGACCAAAGAAAAATTATTCTAGCTTTCTAAATGATCTTTTTGCTTGATGTAGGTGGTACACCATGCTAGATTGGCGCGAACAAGAGCACGAGGATGTGGATGCTGCCGCATGGAATCATCAACCTTCGCTTGATGCTTTGAGGGCGTGCAGACTGTACAGATACTGGGCCATTCCTGGCATGAGGGCTCAGGTGGATTTCTTGCAGTGGATGGTTGATAGATGGAACGTCCAGGACCAGTGTTTCTTCATTGGTGGCCACCAGCTCGAGATTGAGCTGAGAGATATATACTTTTTTACTGGTTTGCCTAAGAGAGGCGTTGACTTGACCCTGTTCGGGGCTAGGGTGGGTGGCCAGTCCGTCGATAGCCTTCGATTAGAGTACTGCGACTGCCAGACTAGAATCAAAGGGATAGACATAAAGACCATATCCCTTCCTGAGCTCAAGGTGATTGCATTCACTGTTACTAGACTTTGCGGGGCTGCCGCATTACATATTGCCATCGGATCCCAGATGCGTATGGTAGTCGATTGCTTTCAGGGCACCGTCTTCAACTGGTGCGATGCTGTGTTGGCCAATGTGAAGGGCCAATTGACCAGGGCCAAGAACGGAAAACTGAAGACTTTTGGTTATGGAGCTTTAGTCGTGAGCTTTGGCCTGGAGAGGATTCCTATGCTCATCCCGCAGCACCTTACAGTTGGAGTTGGGCATCCCCAGGAGCCCAGACTAATGCGATGGGTCGCAGTCATGGCCCGTCATCCTGACGAGGGGACCGAGGTCATTCGGTTCAAACCTGAGTTTTTCCAATGGTTGGAGCATCAGGTTTTTTCTATCCAGGATTTTTCTTATGCTAGGATTGACTTTCTTGGAGACCCAGACATGGCTCTTCCTCCAGGAGAGCAGTGGGACGACTCAAGTAATCATTTTCAACACTTTCCTAATGTTAATTTTTTTTTTTATTATTTTTATATCGTCTCAAAACTGATAGTAATAATTTTAAAATGCAGATGTGAGTCCACAGCGACCAGCTGCTCTCCGGCCTTTCGAGAGAAAGCAACCAGTTGCACTAGCTCCAGCCCCACAGGATGAATCAGCAAAGACCTTGGCCGAGTTGGAGAGTCACCTAGAGCGCTTGACAGGGGACATTCCCAAGACTAGCATAGACTACATCCCTTGTCGACTTCAGCGGTATGTGATTGAAGTTAATTCCAAAAACTGGGCCAACAACAAGAAGCATAACAACACAATGGAGATGACCAGAGCATATGCAACGGATGACAACGATGGTAAGAGCACCTGCGGTGATGACGATGGAACCAGAATAGAAAAATACAGAAGACAATGACGACAAAGGTTCCTGCTACCAAGCCCTCAAACTGAACCATCTAGATTGTTAAATATTTAAAAACATCAAATATAATTTCTTTTTAATAAAAATAAATTAATACCCAACACAAAATTAAAAAATTAAAAATTATACATTAAAAAATTAATATATTTTAATTTATTTAAGAAATTTTTAATTTTAAAATCTCAAAAGTTTTACACATTAGAAAATTATTATATTTAATTATTGTAAGAAAATCTCCAAATAGTATAAATAAAAATTATATCTAAAAAAAAATACAAGTATGTTTAATTTTAAACCACATAAAAATATTTAATAAAAGAAATAAAGTTTATAGTAAAAAAATCACAAGTGAGTTTTATTTAAACCACATAAAAAATAATTTAAATAAATTTAAATTATTTATCCAAAAAATCACAAGTGAGGTTTTTAATCTAAACCGAAATTAAAAAATTTTAAATAAAATATTTAGTCGTTAAGGATAATAGATTTTGTGATTTCTTAATGTTGAAGTTGCTTTATTAATTGACCACTTAATAATCAATTAATTTTTATAATTAATTAATTTTATTTTCGTTAATTTACCAGATTAATGGGATTTGGAAACTTTAGTTTTATGTTTACATAATAACTTCATATCATAACAATAATTAATTTATTAAATTGACTTATTTTTAAAATTTTAGATCTCATTGTTTAATTAATACTTCATATCATAGTAATAATTAATTAATTAAATTGCCTATATAAAATAAATATAAAGTAATTTTGAAATTTCCCATTAAGTATTAAATTAATCCAATTTAAAATGAAATAAAAGTAGTTTAGGAGTTTTGATATAAAAGAAATAGTATATAATTTCCAAGTTAATATATTCATAAAAAATAGAAGATAAAATATTGATGAATAATATATATATTTTTGGTTTTGTTTGCATTAACTATTAAAAGAGTTTTTAAATAAACAATGTTAATTATTTTTTAAACATATTATTTTTTTGTTTGTCAAGTTATGTGTGATTTTCCAGGTTTGCTTTATGGTTTGAGGAGTCTTAATCCATGGGCATCTAAGTTGTCAAAGTTACTTGGATTACACCTAGCTAGCTGACTGAGTTTTTTTAGCATGCATATAAGCCCTCAGCCACTAGAGATTCGCTGACTGGGTTTTTTTAGCATGTCTCCTCCCCTAACATGAGCGAAGTCACTCGGAGATTCGCTAACTGAATTTTTTTAGCATGTCTCCTCCCCTAACACGGACCAACAGAGCAAGAAGCCATGCTCAACTAATTTTGCCAATAAAACTTAACTATTTTAAAAAAAATTTAAAACCTATTTTGAATAACATTACAAATAATTAATAAAAGTAAAAGTAAAAGCATTTGATTAAGAAACCATATAAAAGTTGGACCGGCCATTCTAATGTACAACAATGGCAATGCTCAGCGATGCCCCTGCCAAAAGTCGAGTAGCTTTACTCCTTTTCTGTGTATTTTCGTAAGGCCAGTGATTAATACAGAGATTATACGCGTGATCACAGGATTGGAGCACGAAGCTATTCGACATCCACAAAAATCGAAATGCCTAAATAAAGGTAATGAAGTTTCTATCCAAAGCCATATTCATAGCTTGGGGGAATGGTTAATGAAGCAAAATCCTGCAGATCGTCATCAGTGAAAGGCTCAACGAGTTCTTCTTCCAATGCAGGCGTAAATCGGAATCCTCTTGTAATTGGAAACCAGAAGTTTGAGTGCTGTAGAGCCTCTATTCAATTTGGGATTCATCATTCTCTCTCATTGCTGACCTAAATTTGCCCAATATTTAAATGGTCTGATTACCAGGTAATTGAAAGGGTAAAAACACCCAAACTCATTCTCTGCCGTTGCCCATTTTGTTAGACTGTAGACTTAAGCTCCAATTTGAACTTCGACATTAACTCATCCATGCAAAATTTGACATCGCTGCCCTCTGTTTTAGTCATACCTTCTTAATGTTTCACAGATTCCATTTTCTTACCATTTTCGTGGGTTCCCGCATGGATTGGACTCCAGCGCATGCTAAAATTTATATGAGTGTTGGAGCGGGCTTTTCAAATTTATTTAATGGTTTTTTCATGACTTGGGTTAAGGAAATTTGAAATCGATTTTGTTGGTCGTTAAGAATGAATTAAAATTTGACATTTGACTGACATGGGCTTATTCGATTTATTTATTTGTTTTTCTACTTCCTCCATCTGTTGATCTTCTGGAAAACATATCTGGATGATTTGCTATTTTGGACTGGTAGGGTATCTAGAACACTAGGGATATTAGAATATTTCTCCGGAAAATAATAATTAGGTTAAAATAAATTTAAGAACTGTTTTGTTTGGTCAAGCCCTTTTGACCGGAGCGGGATGGCTGAACTGCATAGAAGACCCGCTTTTTAACTAGCCGTAACTGAGGGGATGCTATTCACTCAATATTCGAAGTCACCCAGGACTTGCAACTGGGTTAGCACAGGGATCACCATTAACAGCACCTCCACATTAGTACAAAGCCAGTGATTAATGCATTAACATGGCCCCACGCCTTGGGAGATTTGGTCAACCACATTATTGCTAAGGACTGCAACTGGATTAGCACAGGGATCACCATTAACAGCACCTACATTAGTACAAAGCCAGTTACTAATCCATTAACACGGCCTCACGCCTTGGGAAGATTTGATCAACCACATTATTACGGGGAGCATTTCTGCCAAGTTTTGAACCAGGGTCATTATCATGGCAAGCACTACATAACTTGCTAACGAGACCACAACCACGCCCACGACTTGATGGACACGATTTTTGTAGCTTTTAGAAGAATTAGGACTTCTATATTGGATATAATCATAAATTTTACTCTGGGCGTTCTCTCTGGTTTTCTGTTCCTATTATCGTCATTGAATCTACGCTTAAAAATACTTGCGTCAGATTTGCATGGTAATAACAATGTAAAAGGAATTTTGTTTTGTTACAGGCCAAATGCATAAACTCAAAGATATTTGTGAACGACCACAGCCACTATTTTGAAATTAACTTGTACACTGCATTTTCTCTGAAAGCTATGACTTGCACCTTCAGCCGCCATTAACAGATGCAACTTACTAGATTATTCTAGCTGAACTGTGCATAGCTATGCGAGAAACATGTCGGATACAGACAATCTTGATCCAGAGTCTCGAGTTATTCATAACAACCACCAGCATCATAGTTTCTATCCTGATCGGCAAGCGCCGATCCACGCTGTTAATGCACATGCTCATGTAGCTGCACACCATGCCCCTATGCATGGGATACTGATGCAAGGCCAAAATGAGGGAGATCCTCACAGACATCAAGGAGCCCAATTTCAAGGAGTCGATAGTGGGCATATGCATATACATTACATGCACAGTGATGAGCATGGACATCCATTGCACCATAGCAATGACAATGGTGCTGGAGAAGAACAGGATGAAGGAGATGGAGACAATAATTGCATGGAGGAAGCAGATGTTCAATCAGATGGCGACAATCTCGCAGAACCCCAGTCGGTTGTCCCTGTACGCAGTCAGGGAACAAATCAACTTACACTCTCATATCAAGGCGAGGTCTATGTCTTTGATATGGTGGCACCAGAGAAGGTAATTTTTCAGCTATTGGCTTTGAATTTCGACTGCAGTACTTATGAACACTGGGAACACTATGCTTATGCATTCAAATAATAATCTGTATTATGATCAATTCTATTGAGCCAAAATATAAATGTGTTGGCAAATAGCTGAAATCTGAAACTAGTTAGATTATTATGTACTGCATGATTTGCTTATTTGATATTTAACCACTGTTTACAAGTTTATTGTAATTTCAAGTTTACAGTATGTTTGCATTTTTTTTCCCGGGAAAAAAACTGTAATTTTCGTTCATTGTAAAAATGATCCAAAATCACATTCTGAAGATACACACAGGGTGTATTCGTGCTGTTTTGAGCATCTGTTCTATGTGCTGTTAGGGCTTCTTTACATAAAAGCCATTCAAAGTTTCAAAAAATAGTGACTGTTAGAAATAGTTCTAGACATCATATCAGAAAAAGGATAGCGGATCCTACTGTGTAAACAGAACAGCCTAGATATAACAAGTCTGTGATGATGAGCAGATATACAGACTGACAAAAAAGATGTACAAGTCAGTCCTGCCTTTCCAGGGGTCCCTGAAAAGCCTGTGAAAATACTCATAGCTGCTGTCCTCACGCTGCTCCAGTACCTGCCACAAATCTTTTTCCAAATTTATACCTTCGTTTGATAGGTGGTCTGCAGTCTGGTTGCGTTCCCTGTATATGTGAGAAAATGAGATGTAAGTGGAACTGTCTTTAATCCTTAATATGTCATCAGCAAGAGGAGCAAGAAGATTTCTACACACTTGAGTTCTGTTAACCCAGCTAATAATCAACATCGAGTCCCCATAAACCTGTAATCGAGCACATCCCTTTTCCATAGAAAAAAGTAATAAATGTTTGCATGCAAGAAGTTCTGCCTGGTTTTTTGGTCCCCGACCAAACCCCATTTTGACATGCAAAGTATGAGATTCAGATAAGAAAAGTACGAATCCTCCTCAGCTCCTTTGACCCTGATCACATGAATCTCCATCAAAATAAGGCCATGGCTGTGATCAATTAGGAAATTCTTCACCAATAACTCTTGTAGGAGCAGAACCTTTTTCCTGAGGAAAGTGACTGAGGATAGCAAGGGCTTCGGTCACTACATGATCAGGAGATGATGGTTGGTCCTGGAATATAGTGTTGTTTTGTGCCAGCCACACCCCCAGCAAATGATCAAAGGGAGTGCCTTAAAAGGACTCAAACTGGGATTTGAAAGCCACCTTCTCCAAGATTCTTCCATAGCTGATCCTTCCCACTGTCCTAGCTGGCCTACAGTTGCTCAGCATACTGCTCAGATTTGTTTGATGAAAGGGCATTCCTGGAAAACGTGAATAATCGTTTCATCACTGTTTTTGCACAAGGGGCACCAACCAGGCCCAATCACATACCTTCTTTGAAGCACATCCCAGGTTGGGATCTTTCTTTAGGCACCACATAAAAAGTTCTGCCTTGGCTGGGCACTTAGATTTCCAAAGCATTTTCCTCCATCACTTTAACTCTGTGGGGACTCGAATTTCAATCAGTGTGATGTATCCAAGCTTGGGGACATATTCACCAAAAGGAGAGGAACTCCGGATAAGCTTGTCCTCTCTGTCAGTTAGTCTAATATGATGAGCATTCAGAGCATTTACATATGCATTCCATGACTTATGAAAAGCTGCTTCTAATCCCAGCTCCCCAGCAGCCATCCATCCTTGCCTCCAAATGATAGTTTTGGCCGTGTTGCCGATGTGTGCAAGTTTAGAGAGTCCCCTGTCATGAAGAGACTCAATGAGTGGTTGGGGCAGAACATGATTTTGCCCACTACCTGGCCAAGGATCAAGTCCTATCCTTACTCTGTTGCCATTTCCAACCTTCCAGGCCAGACTATTGCTGATCACAGTTTTAAAAAACGGTCATTTCGAAACGGAAACGGCCAAGTTGGTCCGTTCCATTGCCCTCCAGAGTGACTCGGTAGAAAAACGGCTCGGTTGGCCGAGTCAGCCATGACTCGGCCAACTCGGCTGTTTCCTATACTGACTCGGCCGAGTCACAAACAGCGGCCCGTAACCCACTAAAACAGCAATTTAACATTATTTTAATGAAATTTTAAGGGGTTTGCTGATTGGTTTGGACTTCAAGGTGTTTTATGAATTAGCTAAATGTTATTTGGGGTCCATCCCCCCTTCCAAACCCTATTTAACACACTCAAATGCTCTCTACTATTGATATGCTATTCAAATTTCATGGTAAAAGTGACATTCTCCTTAATCTTCATTTTCATCCTTTTACTTAAATTATTAACATTACCATGAAATGACTCAAGATGTTTGAGAGTGGTTTCGGCGTCATTGGATTTCATATGGAGAAAGTAGAATTTTAGATTTCATTCAAAATCCAGCAGACTTATCAGTTTTTCAGGATTTCAGAATTGGAGTATTGCAAAGTTTCCATTGAATTTTGTCATGTATTAGGGTATGGAACTCGTATTTATTCAAGAGCACCAATCCCTCTATGTACCTTGATGTTAGTGACATTGGTTGTTGAACTCCTCTGGGATGCTCCCAAACTAGGAGCTTCTGAAATGTCGCTCCTGCTCCCGTTTTCGCTCCTGCTCCCAAGTAACACAAAGAAGAGAAACCATTTGGATCAAAAACGGTTAAATGATCTAGTTTATGTCTAATCAACCTCCGGCTCAGACAAAACCATTTGCTGAACAAAAGATCTGATTCAGATCCCATTGTGTTGGAAGACATCGATCCAACATCAGATTGGGTAGTGGAGAGTCGTCCAGCAGAGTTTGATCCTGATGAGGATCTTGATTTAGATTTAGATATCGAGACATCAGTTGAACTTGAACATGCTGTTCAGTTGAATGCAGATCCCAATCCACCAGCCTTAGTCTCATAGCCAGCAAGGACTCCAGTTGTAGGCGCTTCCTCTGCTCAGCCACGACAGAAGCGCAGCCGCATATCTACTCTATCTCAGCTTGCATCTGTTGCAGTTGCACAGCCTGCTAGCGGTACCACTTCTACAGCTGCAGTTGGAGGTGATGATGATGAGGAGGAGCCATGGGGCCCCCTGTCTGACTCTGATGATGATCCAGAGATTGATCGACATGATCTTGGCTCCTTTGGCAGTAGCTGTAGTACTAGTACTGGAGTCTGGTCATAGTTTACTTTTGTTGTAGAGGCCATTTCTAGCCTCCTTGGTTATGTGTTTTTAACTTTTTTGTTTTGCGTCTTTGATCATGTATGACAGTTGACTATGTGTTGCCATTGGGTACCATTTTGATATAATGGATTGGTTCATGAGCTTACTTTGATCATATGTTGTCTTCCATCTATATTATAATGCTGTGTGTTTGGAAACATGAATGAAAATCTTTAAAATTATGTTTAAAATCTTCAAAATTATGTTTTTTTATAAAATAACTATATATTTAATGTATTTTTTACAACGACCGAGTCACTGAAATCGAGCCGGCCGAGTCATTACCGTTTCGGAGTCGGAGTCGGAGTCGATCCTCGGCCGAGTCGGAGTTTTAAAACTATGTTGCTGATGAGACTGAAAGTATTTAAAACAGCTCTCCAAACAACAGATATTTTTGACTGAGGTTTGTCAACCCTCCTAATCCAATCTTCCAGCAAGCTTGGTGCTATATATTTTTGAATGACGACAAATGTCTAGAGACTCTGTGTTGAGATAAGTCTCTAGCCACATTTTGCAGCCAATGCTTTGGAAAACAAATAAATGTTCTTCAGACCCCGTCCACTCCAGACGTTTAGGCAAAACTATTTCGTCCCATTTAACCCAGGGGAGAACCCTTTTGTCCTGCCTACCAGACTATAAAAAATTGCAGCAGATTCTTCTGATTTTCTCTAGGATACCCTTTGGTATCCATGCGAGCGACATCCAGTATATTGGAATGGCTTCCAGTACTGATTTAATGAGTACTAACCGTCCTGCTCTTTATAGCCATTTGTAGCATCAACATTTCGACCTTTTTTCCACCTTTTGTAGAAGCCATACCCAGTCCGCTTTCCTGTAACTGTTAGGCTTGAGCTGAAAGCATAGGTATTTTATGCCATCATCTAGAGGCCTGGCCCTGAAAGAGAGGGAAAAAACTAACTGATGAGATTCCTCCTCCAAATTGTGGATGGAAGTATGTTTGCATTATAAAGATTCTCCAGTCAGTTACTGCTGAGGAAATGGAGTCAACTTGCATGCTTTTTTTTTAATTATTTTAATTTTTATTTGTTAGTTTGTTTGTAGTTTTATTTATTTCTTTTATGTATGTTTAAACGTTGGATGTTTCTCAACTATTTTTGGCACATCTATATAATATTAAAAGACATCTCTGATATAAAACAAGGTAAAATTTGTACACTTGTAGGCAGATTGTTGTCACGGAGTGAGTCTAAAACTGCATTCTTGAAAGATGAAACAGACAAAGCGTATTTTTTCTCAGCATTCATGTTATGTAATAAATAAATATTTCATGGCTTGGTCGAAAGTCATATCCTTTCCTGAGAAATTCGGAATATCAAGAAATAAAACTATGGCTTTCTTCTACAAATTGTTCAAGCATTATTTTTTGTAGATGGACATTTTTAGGGCTATTTTACTTCTGGAGGCTTGTATGTTGAGGAGTTTCCAGGAGAGGCATCCTGCATCCTCTGGGGATTGTCCAGCCTAGTGTTCTTAGTGTCGAAAATTCTCTGATAGATATTATTGGATCCTGTATTTGTCCTATCAGGGTGTTGGATGATGATACTGTTGGTCCCTCTGCTTTTGCTTTGAGCATTGATATAGATTTTTTTTCCAAGGAAACCCTGGCGGGAAAACCTAAGGGGTGCTTCCTCACATCTCTGGATGGCATCCCTGGTAAACCTTTTGGAATTGACTAGCATGCCTCACCCAGGAAGATTCTAACAGGGCATCTGTTCCCACAGAACCAGTCAAATGCCCAGCAACATTGTTGCCAACTGGTTGAGCTAACCCTTGGGCTTGTGCATTGGTATAGATGCGTGACAGCACTGATCTCTTATCTAGGTTTCCAGCTTTTGTTTTCATTTCCCTTGAAGGCAAATTGTATGGGTGCTTGGGTCTTATGGTTTAGGCTTACCCCCTCTCACTATATTTATAAATTTATAATATTTACCTTGTTCCTATTATTCTAGTATTTTAATGTTTAGCTACTCTCCACTCCCTAGCGTTTGCACCCTAGTTCTTTTCTATTCTGCTGGATGTGATTTCAAGTCCTGTTGACCTACTTTGGTCATTCGTGGACATCATTTCTTTATTTCTCAAGCTTGTATTTCCATGAAATTGTGATGTAGCTGACAAATGTCAGGTTCCCTTTTCTTTTATCTAATCAAGATTTATGTAGATGTGTCTATTGACTGAACAAGTTATTCATTTTGTATTGTAACTTGGATTCAGGTACAGCAAGTGCTTTTATTGTTGGGGGGTCGGGAAATACCAAATAGCATGGCTGGCATGCCCATTGCCACTCTTCATCATCAGAAGGTTTGCCTCTAGATTCAAACCCTTTTTGGTACCCATACACCATGTATATTATGTGATATTTATCAATAGGTCTATTAGTTTATTCTTCTGTTTAGCCAGCTGATTGCTTTCTGCTGTCTGGGACGTCATGACTAGGGCTTGTCAGATGTTTCACATCGTTTAAATCAACCACAAAGACTTGCATCTCTTACAAGATTTCGAGAAAAGCGTAAGGAACGTTGTTTTGATAAAAAGATCCGTTACACTGTACGCAAAGAGGTTGCTCAAAGGTATTGGTTATTTCTTATGAACTTGTCAGTGTTCTACATTAAACTGCAGACAATATGAAGTATAAGTTTATTTTCAAGTTTAAGATATTAGCTACATGTAATGTTTACTTACAGTTTTATAGATTACACGAACCTGAAATTACTGTGGCAAAGTTGAAATGAGCAGGAGACAATGTTATGCTTTCTGTACTCTTACTGTTATTGCAAGGATAATGATCACTTTTTCAGCTTGGCAGTATATTTGGTTACTGTGTATTAAATATCAACCAAGTTATGTCTTGTTCTATGAGAATGCCTTCTGTTAAATTACTTTTTAAAACTAACTTCATCCATTCAGCCTTAAAAAATTGAGGTCAATTTGATAAGGCAAGTGGGCACCTTTTTTATGTTATCTAATAGAATAATCTGCTACTATTTCATGGTAAAAGATGTGATCTGCTAATCACTGAATTTCGGATTTGTCAATGTCAGATTTAAAAAAATGATATCTTACCATAAAATATTTGGGAAACTATAAAAATTACTAAAATATTGTTTGTTTAAGTATATCAAAGAAATGCTTGTTCTTTTTATCTGTGATTTCTTCTGACCAGGAAATTATAGTTTTCTTTTCCAATTTTCCAGTACAAAGTGCTTAGATCATTCTGGTTTGGTGTGAAATGTATCATTGAAATGGATTCTTCTACTCAACCATGGCTTCTATAAGCCTCGTAAAGGCTTTGTAGCTTTCCTCCACTTAACCATTTCTTTAGAGTCCTTTGGCTGAAGCAAACCTATTACCCTTGTGCCAATTGAACATGCTATTGATAGAAATGGTTGTATCCATAACACTGCAACTACTTGTACAAAAGGTTGCCCGATTAAAGCTGGGTTAAACCATACAAGGCACCACTATGTAATATTCCTAATGGAAATTTACAGTAAAATACCAAAGACATGCACTAGCTACAGCATATGAACAAGTACAAAATTCTGGAAAATGATACAAGCAGCAAAAATTAAAACCCCATAGTGCAGCAACAAGGAATCTGAGCCATTTTATTGATAATATGCTGGAATTTTGGTTACAATAGGTGGTGGAAAGTGTGCACCTGGGCTTGCTATGAAAGCAAGCAAATACCCAGGTGGAGATAGCTGAAAATTCCCATGCAAATGGCTCCAACAGGCTGTATGCTGCACCCAGAAATTTTCTGCACTGCTGCTGTAGGCAAACTGGAATTTGAGGGCTCAAAACACTTCCAAAAATTCTGCAAAAATAGGTGCGAGCTCCTTGTGACCAGTTCAACTAAACCCAGAAAGGAATTGGACTAATTCCAACCTCCTGGAATTACCCAATTTTTGTACTACACCCTCCTTGCTAGAAACCTTGTCCTCCAAAATCACTACTGCTGTGGGTGGGCATTATCCCTCCTCAATTTGCTGTAGAAATCCTCCAGAAATTCCCCCTGGTAGAGAGAGGATTTCTTCCCCAAAATCCGTCACAAGAGAGTAGATCCAAGCGCCACGAATTTCTGCCTACTAACCCTCTGTGCAGGCACAAGAATGACAAATTTGGTCCCCTCAAGAGCAGCAACCTCCATCCTTGAAAGTTTACACAATCGCTGGTCCACCCCTAGTGAATTTCCTCCAAAATTTTCTGGCCAAAATGCCCCTGGAAACTCGCTCTATTGAGTGGTATGATTTGGCACCTGCATCCCCCCTAGACTACGAACTGGCTGAAAGGTACCACAATCTCCCACAATTTTTTATCCTCACTGAATTTAGTAATACCTCCCTAGGGTGACATTCAAGGTCCACTAAAGAATGGGTCAGTTTTCTCCTTGGAAAAATCTGGTGCTAAACAGCGCTTGTGACTCAGTTGAACAACTTGAGCAACAATGGTAAATGTCAAGATATCAAAATGTCCCAATAATTGCCCTTCTCCTATTTGTATTTGCTGCCTTCTGTTAGGTCCCTATAATATTAATGATTACCCCATTACTATTGTAGTTGAATCCCTTATTAATATTGTTGTGCCCCTATTGCCCCCATATTTTTATTACTGTGCCCCATAGAATCCCTCTATTGTTATTTTTGTGGCTTTATATTATTATTTTTAGGTTGGCTGAGTTATATTGTGACTCCTTAGACTCCTATATATAGAAAGGAGGATTTGTCATTTGAATCATCCAAGAATTGTTCATTTGTGTAATGTAAAGGAGGTTGCCCCCCTCAAAGAGCCTGAATTCTAAGGCATTATTTCTCTTTTCTATCTTTTTGTGAGCTGGTTTCATAACATTTGGTATCAGAGCTTTGGATTCTAGGGTTTCGCTGTTCCAAATAGGTCATCGTGGCATTTTCGCTATAACTTTTTTCTACGACGTTTCAGAAGCGAAAAAAAACCCATTTGATAAGAAATCGCACTGAACCTTGGGTCCGAATTTCAGAGCTTTTCGCACTATATTTGCGGAGATATGATCTGAGGAAGTTGGTCATTTTGCAGACTCCTGAATTACACTCCAAACAGGTGACCTGGGGAAAATCTTCATAAGTTTCTCTCTAAGCATCGGATTGAAAGAGAAAGAAGGTACAGAAAGAGGACGGACTTTAGTTTCTTGTATATATTTTTCAGTGCCAAAGGTTGAAACAGTGACATGTGGCACTTCATACAAGTTCGCTCTTCTAGAAAGGTCTATAATCAGATCATCTTGGGAGATTGTGCATAACTCTTTCTTGGAGAATCCAATTTGGATCAGACTGGTGGAATTGGAAAGAGGACGTAGAGGGCTACTACAGGTCGCAATTTTAGAACTGAATGATCCAAAATTACAGAGATACATCAGATTCAATATCAAGCTCCTACAAAGTTAGAAAACGTGTGTAGTTTTTTAAAATTTTTGCATAAGCTTGGTTTAAAAAATTAGTTTGAAGGAATTCAAAGGGCATAGTAAAGCATTATTATCGGTAATTGATGCCCTGAGGAAAGAAAATGCAAACACCTAGTAAGCAACTTGAAAGCTCTAGCATGATCATGAAGAAGAGGAGAAATGCAACATGATATATCAAAATTACGAGACCAAGTGCAACAAGTGTCACTTGCACAAAAAGTAACAGAATCTAAGATGAAAGATGTAGAAGCTAAGATGAATGGTTTAAAGAAAGGTGTAGAAGTTAAGATGGATTGTTTAAAGAAAGATATAGAAGCTAAGATGGATGGCATGGAAGCTAAGATGAATGGCATGGACGCTAAAATGGATGGCATGGATGATAAGATGGAAGAATTGAAGATAAATATGAATAAGTAGCTACAAGAAATGGTCACTAATGGAGAAAGGATAGTAAAGGAAACTCATGATGAGAAAAAAAGAAATGTTAATCATGATTCCATTGACTCTAATGTTGGATCGAAGACCCACCATATTCCAAAAATCAATATAAAGAAGTTTGATGGCAAGGATCTTGCAACATGGATATTACAAATGGAGCAATTTTTCGATCTCAATAATGTGCAAAACACACAAAAGGTACGTATTGAAACTTTATATTTGGAACCAAATCAGTTTGTATGGTATCAATGGCTTTTCTCTTGTAAACAAATTATCACTTGAGCAATTTTTATGGAAGAAGTGATAGCACATTATGAGGATACAAAAAGTAACACTTTTTTTAGCCAATTGATAAGTCTCAAACAAAAGGGTTCAATAATGGAGCACATTGAGGAGTTCCAAAAATTGAACATAAGGGTAAAAAATATTCCAGAGGAGCATAGATTGATGTGTTCATAGGGACTTTAAAGGATAATATCCAACATGATGTTCACCTTTTGGAACTTGATTCGTTAGAGAAGGCATTCAGGTTAGCAAGAAAAATGGAAAGCAAAATTATGGCAACCAGGAAGCATACCAGTCACAACTATAAAGATGGAAGTGTTGTGACCCCTAGCCTTCCACAACCTATAAGGTTGACACCACAACAATTGGAAGAAAAAAGAGCAAAAGGGCTTTGTTACAGTTGTGGTAGCAAATACACTTAATGTCATAAGTGTGCTGAGAAGAAATTATTCTACATAGCTTGTGAAGAGGAAGAAGAAAAGGAGCAAGAGAGGTCAAAGGAAGAGGATATACTCCAGGAACAAAGCCTAGATAAAGAAGAAATGAATCCGACCATATCTTGTAATGCATTGGCTGGAATTACCACTCCTCAACCATCAAGATAGAAGGACAAATCAAGAAGAAAAAGGTAATAGTGTTGATTGATTCAGGAAGTACTCACAATTTTATTCATTGTAAGGTAGCAAAAGAATGAATTGCTTCTTATATCCAGCAACAGAGTGTCAAGTGATGGTTGCAAATGGAAGAACAATAAATTGCTCTGGAAAGTGCCATAATATCAAGCTATCCATGGGAGAGAATATGTATTGACTAGTCCAATGCTTTCCATTCCAATGGGAGGTGTTGATGTTGTACTAGGAATCTAATGGCTACAATCCTTGGGTACAATAGCTTTTAATTTTCAAGAACTTTTCATGAAATTTTCTGCCTAAGGAAAGGAAGTTGAATTAAGGGGTATTGTAGGGAAACCGGGAAAGATAATCAGTTCTAATGGTATGACAAAGCTTCTAAAAAAGGAACAAAGAGGTGTAATTGCTCAATTATGTTCGCTAGATGTTTCCACATCGGAATCATCTATTTCTCCAGATCTCCAAAAAGTCTTTGGACAATCATTCTAAGGTATTTGAGACTCTCAAAGGTCTCCCACCTGTTCGTGATCATGATCATGCTATTCATCTGATTCCAAGAAGTGTTCCTCCAAACATCAGGCCGTATAGATATCCTTATGCCCAAAAGAGTGAAATTGAATGTATGGTTGCAGAAATGCTAGAGGCTGGTATAATTAAACTGAGTCAAACTTCTTTCTCTTATCCAGTAGTATTGGTGCACAAGAAGGATGGATCATGGTGCATGTGTCTAGATTATAGGGAGCTCAACAAGCTCACTATTAAAGATAAGTTTCCCATTCCTGCCATTGATGAATTACTGGATGAATTGTATGGATCAATTTACTTCACCAAGTTGGATCTTTGTTCAGGATATCATCAAATCATAATGAAGATTGAAGACATTCCAAAAACAGCATTTAGAACTCATGAGGGCCATTATGAATTTTTGGTCATGCCTTTTGGCCTTACCAATGCACCTTGTACATTTCAACGTTTGATGAATTCCATTTTCAAACCCTTCCTTAGAAAATTTGTGTTAGTATTTTTGATGATATACTAATCTACAACAAGTCTTGGAAGGATCATGTTGAAAATGTTGACATGGTGCTACAACTATTGGAGGAGAAACAATTATATGCAAAAAGATCCAATTGTTTCTTTGGAGTACAAGAGGTGGAATATCTGGGTCATATTGTATCTCATGAAGGAGTTAAGGTAGACCTTGGCAAAATTAAAGCCATTAAGGAATGGAAAATCCCCACATCCATAAAGCATCTACAAGGATTTCTTGGGTTGACAGGGTATCATCGCAAGTTTGTTAAGAATTATGAGAGAATAGCAGCACCTTTAACAACATTATTGAAAAAAGATGCATTTTTCATGGACTTCAGAAGCAACAAAGATCTTCGAACATCTTAAAGAGGCAATGTGCCACACATCGGTCTTAGCTACACTAGGGTTCACAAAAACCTTTATTGTGGAATGTGATGCTTCAGGAAATGGAATTGGTGTTGTTTTTATGCAAGATGAAAGACCCATTGCTTTTGAAAGTCGTCCAATCAAGGGAAAGTTTTTACACAAAGCTATTTATGAGAAGGAAACGTTGGCAATACTCCATGCACTTAAGAAATGCGACCGTACCTAATGGGAAGACACTTCAAGGTAAAAACGGATCATGATAGCCTTAAATACTTTTTAGAACAAAGATTATCCTCTGAAGAGAAACAAAAGTGGGTCACAAAGATGTTGGTTATGACTTTGAAATCATCTACAAAAAAGGGAAGCAAAATGCAGTGGCAGATGCACTCTCAAGAAAGGATGAGATGTGGAAGCATTTTGTTGTGCGCCATCTTTAT